>PXNZ01000360.1:0-20355 GCA_003012085.1 Trichoderma brevicompactum | reverse complement strand
GTTGGGGGGGGGGGGCATTAATTGTATCATTGGTGTCGTGGGACTTATACCCCATGCTGCTTGCTGCTGTCCGACCTTTGCGCCATATGCCATCTCGATCTCTTGACATGAAAACGGGGCCAACACTTGGAGAATTACAAAACGTTTAGTAATTGTCCTGCCAAGCCAAATACAAAAGCTTATAAGTGAACTTTCTTTTATTTTTTATCCACTAGATCTGATCTGATAAGATCAAAAGGGGGATTCGTGGTGGACAAGTACCCATCTCTCTAGGTTAAGCCACATTCTAGAACGCCATAACTGAAGTCACTGCAGGGGCAAAATATCAGATAGGAGATAGAAGATGGCAAGGCTGTCTCTTCTTAAAAATGCCCTAATCGTATCATTGTCATCGTATGTTTCTCCATGATACCAGATGGCGCTGAATGACGAAGCAGGGTAGCCGAGTAGTATCGTCAGTTCATTTTACATGTCCGGCTAGTCCACAGACTCCACTCTCAACCTCATCACATCATCCAAAACACCGCTCATTTACCTCTTGCGTAGCATCCAGCAAAGCTGTCCTTTTCAACACTCAATTGACCTCCAATTCCCCTCCCCCCAAGGTCAATAAACCTCACAAAACATCTCGCCGCGAAACACTCACATAACAAAATAAGATCATGGCTACAAACCGCGGTCCCCCCTCCGAGGAGGAGATCAAAGGCCGCATCATCACTCACATGAACACGCTGCACTCCCGCGAACTCTCCCATTACCTCCGCCACTACGTCGGCCTCTCTTCTCGCGCCGCGGCCTCCTCTCCCGCCATTCAGGACATGAGCCTCTCCGGCATGACCATTAAGACCAGCAACGGCACCTACAATGTGCCCTTCTCCCCTCCCCTGTCATCCTGGGCCGATGCCCGCCCCCGTGTCATCGCCATGGACGTCGATGCTCGTGAGGCACTCGGCATCAGCGACATCTACATCACAGAGTACGCCATGCCAAAGGGTTTTGACTACGTCCCCTTCGTCGGCGTTGTCTTCTACTTCGTCTGCGCCACCGGCCTGCCTTGGATTGTACCGGGAAGCATCCCATGGGAGGTCCTCAAGGTGGTGTTTCCAGGAGGCCCCGAATGGTTCCGATGGACCGTCAAGACGATTTTCTGGCCCGTTGTGGGGATTCACCTGGTGGAGGCCGTGCTGTTTGATAAGCGGCGGCTGCGGAAGCACGGCGTGGCGAGGTGGTCTTGGGTGTGGTGGGCGTGGACGAGCGCCATCTGCTTTGAGGGCCTGACGGCGTGGAGGAGGCTGGATGGGGTTGTTGCTGAGAAGAAGGCTGAGAAGGAAGCCAAGAAGCACTGATGCTCTCTGCTTACGTGTATTCCGGATTTGCATTGATTGTTATGCAACTATGGCTAGATTCTATGCGACTACCGCTTATACAGCCTCTAATCAAATCTTTAAATGACAGTTAAATTCCCACATGCTTCCACTTCAATATTCGCCCCCGTAGTTGTCATATGTACCTTGCATCGCTTGTGTGCTCACCCATTCTTCGCTGGCCAACCCCTTCAGAAACCTCTCCTCGAGATCGTCAGAGTCTTTATGGAAATCACATGCGAAATCGCACTCTGGAACAGTCTCCTCGCCGAAGTACTTGCATATAGATGCGTGTCGGCAGGAATTGATATTCTCGCAGTAGTAAGCCAGCGCCTGGAGGCTTCTTAGGCGCGACTGATAATTCGTGTCGGCTTTGGAGTCACTCTTGATCATGCGTGAATTTCGTTCAAGGTCCTCTCGGCTATAGTATAGAAAGCAATAGCTGGCGTTGCCATCGCGCCCTGCCCGGCCGACTTCTTGATAATACCCCTCAAAAGATTTGGGGAGCCGCCAGTGCACAACGAAGCGCACGTTATCCTTGTCAATACCCATGCCAAACGCCGTCGTGGCCACGATAATATCATAGCCCGGCTCGTTGTTGATCCAGTTGGTCAAAGTGTCTTCTTTGACATCCTTGGGCAACTTGGCATGAAAAGGTCGAGCGCCGACACCCGCGTCCCGGAGACTAGACGAGAGCGACTCACATTCGTCGCGAGACGTGGTATATATGATGCCCGAGACATTTTCGATCCGTTCACGCATTTCGAGCAGTTCACTCTGCCGTGGCTCGGCGCGTCTACGATCATACACTCCGTGCATCCAGCTCAAAAAGTCCGAAAAACGGTTGTCGTCTTCATCCTTGGTGTATCTGATTTCTAGATGCAGGTTGCTCCTCTGTGGACTCATCAGAAAGGTCTTTATCCTCTCCGGTGTAGCGTCGAGACGCAAGACCCTGAGAATATCTTGCCGCACTTGGGCATTCGCAGTCGCCGTAAGGCACATGATAGGAACATCCGGGAGAGTCTCCCGAAACCAGGACAGCCGCTTGAAATCCTTCCTGAAATCATGGCCCCATTCTGAGATGCAGTGAGCTTCATCAATGGCAATGCGAGCCAGCTCTCTCTGCCTGTGTATAAGCTGTAGGCGCTGGCGAAACCGCGAGCCAGAACACAGCTCTGGAGTGACGTAGAGAAGCCTAGTTCTCGGATGACCAGACTCCAGATCACGCTGTATATGGTCTCTCTCATCAGGTGGTGTGTTGCTGTTTAGCGAGCGAGCATCGATTCCTGAGGATCTTAGGGCTTCTACTTGGTTGATCTACACACAACACCATCAGTCACATCCTGATATTAAGGACACTGTCAATCATAAAAATAATCAGCCAGCCGTACCATCAAACTTAGCAATGGCGAGACGACAATCGTTACTGAGTAAAAATCCACCCCATTAGCTCTTTTCACGCTCTTCCTTCTAGAATATGAGGCGCGTTCCAGTCCAACTCACTGCCTTGGTCAATCACGGCGGGGAGCTGGAAGCACAGACTCTTCCCAAACGACGTGGCTGCTTGGACATAGACATCATGGCCGCTTAATGCCGCCTCAATAATTTCACGCTGAGGTGGCCTTGTGGAAGCGATTGCACGTTGCGTGTCAGTTCAATTCCGCACATCATTGATAACGAATCCCGGCATCTCGGCAGAGAAGCAAAAGAAATAGCCCGAGAAGGGGAAATGGCGACCGAAAAAACAAACCCACCAAGCTTACCTGAAATCGTCCTTGTGGAACTGCCGCCGGAGAGTGAATCCGATATCCGTGCATGAATTTGCCCTCTGCAGGGGGGGCATGGCAGAGAGAATCTAGACTTCAGGGCGGCGGCGGCGAAGCAAAGGCTGACATTGGCTGAGTCGCGACGGAATGAGTGAATGAGCGAAATGGCTGTGCGGCATCGAGATCTTGGACGCCGTGTGGATCAATGAAAATATGCTGGATATGCTGAGGTTCACAGTAGCAGGTCGCGTTAGAACCATTTTGACGCCTTTCTAGAACGCGAATGCCTGCTACGGGGGTGCGGAATATGGAGTACGGAGTACAAGTACATGTGTTCTGTTAGTCTGGCGATAGCGCAACCAAGGTACTAGCAGAATTAAACCGCCCATCGTATATTAATAGAAGCATCCTCTCTTATGCTTGTACAAGGGGTCTATACATTCATGTGCTCTCCAATGTCCGATTCATTGCCTGTGTACAAGTAAGGCTGCACTACTAATTTCAGGTCACCCATCTCATGCCCTTTGTGTAGCTTCAACCTCCGTCAGATTATTATTTGTACTCCGTACCACGCGGAGACTTTGCCTTACAGCACGGCGGAAAAAGTTCAGCTTGAAGCCCGTTTTAACGCTGTTTCCCCACATGCATAGCGCAATGCCTAGCGTCTCCTCTTTTCGAATGCTTTTTTTTTCTTGCTCCGGCAGTACTGCGGCCAATGCGAAGCTGAACGCATTCCTGAGTCCGGTTGAAGAACCCATGGTTGAACTGACGGCCGCAATCAAGTAAGCCGGATGGAGTACTTGCATGTGCATTGGTTCTCTAGAGGGACAGAGTATTATCAATCCGTATCTTGTATCGAGTACGGAGTGGGATTGGATTGTGTTTTGAAACTCAGATCCCATAGGAGCTGGTCAATTACACACCTTCTGTTCTCATGAGTAGTGCCATTTGCCCTGCCGAACTTGAGATCCCTTGCTTTTGTATCCCGCGCAGTACGAAGCAGACTAGAAGTAAAATATGTATGGCGTGCATGTGCAATAACAGAAACTGGTTGTGCTGTTTAATATCAATGGATAATGCCCATCTCCGTTGACCGGCTCACCATAGAAGGAAAAGGGGCCGAAGGAGCATCTAAAGAGCGGGAGCGAGCCGATGAGCAGTACGGAACAGTATAACTCCGCATGTGCAAACGATATCGATCTTCAAAGCGCAGGGAATATGTACTGGTACTTTGTGCTCCAGGTCATGCCCCGTATTGCTTGACGGATGCATTGCTTCCCGCGCTCGCGCTTACAGAGCATGCGAGTCAAATGTTTATGCAGCTGTATCTAGACTTGAGTAAAGCCGGAAGATGCTGTGGAGTGCTACTCCGTGTATCTGGTAGTACTAGCATCTGGAGTTAAGATACGAGCCGGAAGATGCCTTACAGTGTTAGTATGTCGTAACATTTCGCCTACCTAGTAGTGGAAGCATGTGCTCAGTCAGCCGCTGGAAATAGAGCTCCAGTAAAAGAACAGCGATCTGGAGCATCACAGATATTCGAGAGCTGTCAAGCATAATTGGGCGCAACAAACCCCCATGCGCTGTCCATCACTTCCCAAAGAGCGCTGATGAGCACGCTGTGAGCCGCCCCCAAGACCCCTATCAGGGCCCTTTCTCAAGGCGAGGTTGGCCAGCCTAGCCGCTGTGGCTTCACCCTCGCAGCGACCCTCGCAGCGACCCTCGCACTGTCCTCGCCAACCACCCGCTAGTGTTTCAGGGGCTCTAAACGGAACCTCTGCAGCCCAGGCCCCGGGGCTCCGTAATCCAATCCCATCCCGCCAAGAGAAAACATCCGTCCAGTTGTGAGCCTCACGTCCACAGCACGTCCAACGAATCGACCTCTCCATTCCCTTCTCCCAAGGCGAACCCGCTTCCTCCCTTAGGCGCCTGGCCAGGCTTGATCATGATGACCTCACGTGCTTCGCTTCATCATTCGTCGCAGCCCCGATCTGCTTAAACGCAAAGTTCCCCAGATTTCAGGCGCGCGAGGGTAGCAGAGAGGGGGCCTCTGAAACATTTTCCACTGCCAAGTGCCTCGGTCCTCCAAGCTCCCCCAACGGCCGACTCGTTGATTGCAGAGCACCGAATCCTGAGGCTCTGTACGGTTTATTTGTGTGTACATACGTGTGCGTGTGCGTGCGAAAAAAAAAAAAAGAGGGTTGAACAGTTCCCTCCCGGTTAACGGCGCCATGGAGCGACCCGACCGAATGCCTGCTAATGGCATGGGCGCAAGTCCTGGAGCTGCTCCTGGACCCCCCGCCACTGCTCAGCCTGCTGCTCTCAGGGGCGTAGGCATAGGCATAGGCATAGGCATATCCGATAATAACAACCCATCTCAGGCACGTCGTCCTCTCCTCAACACGACTGCTGCTCCTTCGAACGGCCAGCTGCCGCCGCCCGTGATGCCACTTCCGCCGCTGCCCAATGGTCGGAATGGCCCGCCTCCTAACGGAAATGCGCCTCCTACGCCCATCTTGACGGCGGCCCAAGTCATTAGCCTCACTCGCGAGGCAATGCGACATGCTCTCGAGAATGAGAGCCAAGCCGTCGATGTTGGCCCCGGCCTCAAGTCTGGCGTGACCATCGACTTGAGCCGAAAAGGCATACAGAAGCTTCCCGAAGAAGTGGTTGATATAGTCAAGAATGAGCTGGAACGGTGAGCCAACCAACCGATATGGGTTTTCTTTTCCCCTTTCCCTCTAAAAAAAGCGTCAAAATATGGGGGGAAATAAATGGCCTTGTTTGCTGACGGCTGGGTGTTACCATGTAGGCTCGCCCTTTCACACAACCAGCTTTCGTCTTTACCGGCTCGCTTTGCCGAGTGCGTGTCGCTTCGCTACCTCAACATCAGAGGCAACCAGATCAAAGAGTTTCCCTTGCCTGTGCGATCCCACATAATATCCCTTTGATTTGTCGCACTTGTGCATGGACCAATCTAACATCAGCATTAGCTTTGCGAGCTCAAATCTCTCGAAATTCTCGATCTCGGCCGCAACCAGCTACGAGTTTTGCCCCCCGATATTGCGAGGCTTTCATCCCTCAAGGTCCTCTCAATCCCAAAGAACCAGATTCGGGAATTGCCCGTCTGCTTGGCTGAAATGGCTTCGCTTCAAGTCCTCAAGTTTGAAGGGAACCCTATCAGCTTTCCTCCACGGGACGTGCTGCATATGCCGTCTTCCAGTCCTCCGAATGAGGGGTCGGGAAGAGAGGGCGAGGTTACGGAAGTGGCCATTACGGCACATATCAAGAAGTTTATGAAGTTACACATCATCAGTGGTCGTGATGCCGAGGCGACTGGGGACGAGTCTAGTGAGGGCACTGATACCCCTCGAATGCCCCTACGACGCGTGCCAAGCGGTCGATTCCCGATCAAAGTGAGCAGTTCCGATGTGTCGGACATGCGAATACCCAATATTGGACCACGACCTCCTCCTCCCATCCCGTCACGATCACACTACCGTGGCCTGTCACAACAAAATACAAACACCCGTCGACCCGGCGTTCTTCCCTTGACTATCGGAAATATCAGTGAGCGTGGACGCAGCAATTCCGAAACTCTGATGCACTCGGAAAGATCAAGTAGCCGCCAGCGGCGCATGGGTATACTCGCAAAGAAGGCAACCTCGGATCTGGGCACACTCGACGAAGTTGAAGGCAGTAATAGATGGAGTCACTACCGAGGACTGAGCCACGGCTCTGCTATGCAGGGGAATCAAGCTGCACCGTCCAAGAGCCCGGCAACGCCTACCGACTCTCTCCAGCGACCAGTCTATGTTCGAAGGCTCTCCGTCCTCCCTGAGCGCCGCCGCGAGTCCAAGATTTTTGACCCTGTGATTGAAGCTGCCAAGGGCATTCTCTACTCGGTGTTTCAAATCCACCCCATGATTCAAATGCTCATGACCCTGACAAATGACGGATCCGCAAAACGCTCGAGCCTCGAAATAGTTTTCTACAACACCAACTCTCACGTCGAAGAGTTGGAACAGGAAATCCAGAAGCACGACATGGCCATGACGGAGGATGAGGAGGCGTCATTCGGAGAAAATGCCAACGTGCACCGCGCCTGTCAGACTCTTGTCGGAGCATATGGTCACGTTTGTACTCTATTGGCTGACAATATCGATACTTTTGTCAACAATGGAGATGCTCGATATATTCGGACGCTCCTGATGTTGATTTACAACAGTATAATGGAGCTTCGTGTCACGCTCTCCTCAGTTTCTACAGAACACAACAAGCACCATCTCCCCCCCGCCTTGGATGCTCCCGATATCAGCAATACCATTAAGCCTTACTTCCGAGAGGCGTCTGCTGCCGCCCCCGCGGCCCAGAGGCCAGTCGGCTCTCGAAACCGCAGCGGCCCCATTATGCACAATCCAAGCAACTTGAGGGTGGCCACTGACATACCCGTCCCGTATAACAACGGAGGCACTCGTACGGCAAGGCTTGCATCGGCAACGCCCCGATCAAACGACTCATTTCCATCATCCTTTGGTCGTGACATCGGCGCCGATTTCTCCGAGGAAGACGTTCAGTTCGATAAGATATATCTGGCCTTGCAAAAATCAACAGACGTCGTTCTGCACATTTTACCCAACTTCAATGTTCAATTGACGGGTGGTATCCGAAACGCAATACAGCAGCGAGCCCCAAGCGCCATGATACGGGACTGGAAGAACCTCATCGCAATGTGCAATGATGCCATTCAGCAGGCGGAGGTTTTGAAGAATCGATTGTCTCTCATCAAGCTGAAGGATCCGGGAGTGCGGTCTCACGCGGGGTTTTGGAGTCTTTGCAGCAACTTCATCTCAGCCTGGACAAAGATGGCCTCCAAGATCAAGTCCGAGATCAATACCATTCCCTTGCCGCCTGACACTAGAGCTCGATTGCGGCCTGTCCATCAAAGCATGAAAGAGACGAGCATCATCATCATGAATTCTCCCTGGAACTACATCTTGAGACCGGCTGGTGGTGGCGGTCCGCCTGGATCCTTTGGGCCAGGCGTTCTGTCGCCCACTACGCCGCAAGTTCCGATAACTCCCCAGAGCGCTGCCCTGGGTCCGGCCATGCAAGCCACGGTTGCCACGCCACAGACGGGATCGTTTGCGGCTGTTTTTCAAGGCAACGTCTTTGATCGCGCCGATACGCTCATGGCCAACCCTGGCATATCCATGTCTCGCAATGGAACTATGTCGAGAGGCCATTCTGGGTTTAACTCGTTGTCGTCGATTTCCTCCATGTCATCAGACGGCGTGCCGACTCCCTCCTCGGCCTTCAGTCCCAGTGTTCAACTGGGACCCGCGCCATTTCGCCTAAATGGCGGGAAAGTAGCTCTTTAAAGCTTCTTCAAGCTTCTTCAAGCTTCTTCAAGCTTCTTTCTTTGGCCAAACATTAAAAAAAAATTGGTTGATTACTACTGATTTATCTTCTTTTCTTTTCTTTTCTTTTCTTTTCTTTCTTCTTCGTTTGGATCTCGCTGTGTTGCCTTTGACCGGCGAAGTGGATTCTTGCATAGCATGTACTTGATGGATTTCACGAATGATTATTGTTGTTGTTTTGGAACAAAATGTTGGCTTGAAACTGAGACGCTGTTACGTTCATTCTTCTTTTTTTTCTGCATAGCCCTGGAGTTATGGTTTTGTTATGACAATAATTGGCCTGACGGCATTGAACGGAAGATGGCCCCGACAAGACCCTTCAATACCAGATTGCCTTTGGAAGGACATATCTAGACTCTAGGGCAACGATACCACGACAAACAAGCTACTAGTAGAGGATAGAGAAACGGGAATCACAAGTGTTGGTGTATATTAGATTACCTGTCACGTTGACTTTTTTTTTTTTTTTTTAACTTTGTGTTTTACTCGTTGATGGACAGGGCGTAGGATTTATAGGGGAAAATATCGAACATGAATGTTTATATCTGGAAGCAAGTCTTTGATTCACGAGTGATTTTTCCCTTCTTTGTGCATCGTTTCAGTTTTAACCAGCATCTAGCAAGTATTCCCTGGTGTCACTGACTGTTTAACAGGGGCGAGAATCTCACTCTACTCGTAATGAGAGCGGTTTGATCGTTTTCATCTTTCGCGGGGAGATCAATGGCATATGCAAATCTGTTCGCATCGCCAATATTTGCTTAGAGGTACTAATGTATGGTAACAAGCCAAAGCCAGCTTTGGATGGTTTCAAGTTGATAATAGATCCCGTGCGCAGGTACGAGTAGACGCTGCAGCAGCAGTTGAATATTGGCGGTACCACTACTAGGCCCAATGTGTACTTTTACTTCACACATGCAGCAGCTTGAAGCAGGTATGATCCTTGCTGCCTTCCGATTGCCCATGCACCCCACAACGCCTTCCCCCTGCTGGCGGCATGATGTCAAGCACTTGGGGGGAGTGGGTTTGGAGAGAGAGAAGGAGCGCATTGGCTTTGGACCCTTTTTTGCTTTTCTCAACGCCGGTTCTAGAACTTGGAACTTGAGGTTAACATTGAAGAAGGAAATGGAGTGATGTCGCGTTAGCTCGTCAGACTTTCTTCTGCTACACAGAGCCCAAAGGAATAGAGTAATACTAAAGCAAGGGAGAGGGGAAAAGAGGATATCAAGGTCCGCTCACACAAAAACCAGCACCATGTCGGCGGCATCATCCAGCGGCCTGCGGAGGACCGCAAACGCCAACTCAACCAGCAGCATCGCCGGCCCCTCCTCCTCCTCCTCGCCTCGCTGGTTCTCTCACGCAGCCGCCTCGCCGCCGACTTCGACCCCAATCTCCGCGCCTTCGGTGGCCACCACCTCGGCCGCCGCTACAGCCTCGCCGGCTCTGCAGCCCACGCTGCCGTCGGCCGAAACGCAGCGGCACATCGCCGAGGCTCGCGCTGCGGTTGTCGCCTCGATCGGCAACATGCTCGACTCGGAGCTGCAGTCGCGGGCGGGCATCCTGCATGAGAATGCCGCTGCGCTGGAGAAGCAGGAGAGGGACGTGCTGCGCGCGACGGAAGGGCTGAGGAAGGAGACGCAGAAGCTGAAGACGGAGGCGGACAAGGCGGCGAGGAAGGTCAAGGAGCTGGGCAATGTGCAGAACTGGGCAGAGGTCCTGGAGAGGGGGTTCTTGGTGCTGGAGGAGACTGTGAGGCTGGCCAACGGGGGGGAGGATACAGATGAGGATGGAGGGAGTGACTGTAGTTGTAGTTGTAGCGAGTGCGGCAGAGAGTCTGGTGGTAGCGATGAGGAGGGCGAGGGCAATACCAATGGTATTAATGACCAAGCTGATGATGGCGCTGGGAGGAGGATGGAGGTGGATACCATGTCGGATGCCAGTCGGAGCTTAATGGAGCTGGACTCGAGCACTGGGACAGGACGAGCAAAGGGTTCCGAGACGGCTTCGATATCGACCGGGTGATTGATGTATCTGGCTGACTGAGATGGTAGGAAAGAGGTGGAATCAACATTGGTGTGCATATAACCAAGGCCTAGTTACGGCCTTATGGGATCCAACCACCGATATGTGAGAAGAGGCATATATGAGAGATATACGTATATGATATTATATGTTTTTGTATAGCAAGCAAATTTATGTATCTTTGCTCCATCTTCTTAGTTCTCCACTTCGCTCTATTCATCAAAGCTGCTAGATGTCACTACATGCTACTGCTATCCTCCGTCTCTCACAACCAAACGATGAATTTGCGCCGTAAAAGAAGTTTTTTTAAAAAAAAAACAGAGGCCAACTTCTTCACAACAGTCCCGGGAGGATAACAAAGCGCTTCTTCTTGTACTTGTCGCCAAACTCCTTGCGATAGGCCCTCTCCTTGCCCTTGGCCCAGATGAACATCTGCACCGCGCCAATGGTGATGAAGAGCGCAACGGCCCAGTCGCGGCTGGCAGTGATGATGCCCGCCCACGCCAGAATCTCGTACATGTAGTTGGGGCAGGTGACGAGGGAGAAACCGTAGCCGTGAGGGATCTTGCGCTCCGTGCCGCCGGTCGACCGCAGGCTAGACAGGTACAGGTGCACCAAGGCGTTGCTAATCTCGCCAAAGAGGTAGAGCGCGGTACCGACGGCATCGACGATGGGTTGGTCCGCGCGGGCGGCGAGCGACCAAGGGCTGTAGTAGATTGACCAGGCGCAGAGGGCGCCGGAGATGGCCCAGTAGAAGAAGCTGTTCTTGAAGATGTTGCGGGCGGGCATGGTGCTTGCGGAAAACTTGTGGACGAAGAGCGTCTCGAGCTCGCGCTTGACGAAGTGGGCGACGATCATGCCGAAGCTGAGCCACTGCGAGGGCGACATGGACGGGTCCTTGAGGAGATACGGCCGGGCGGCGACGGCGGCGCCATGGATGAGGATGGGGCCGAGGTATTCAACGACGAAGACGGTTCTCCAGGCGATTTGGAGGCCTGTATCAGGTTAGTATATTGTATGAGATACAGAAACGTAGGGCGTTCATACCGAGATCCTTGACGAGCACTTCGCCAGCCTCGGCAACATCCTTGTCCTGCGCAATGATGGCCTTGCGATCCTTGAGCGTCTTCCTCGTCGACGTGTAGAACAAGCCGATGCGGTTATGGTCGCTGATGCCGGCTTGTTTGGCAATCAGCTTCTTGACGTCCTCGACCGTGGCATCGGCAGGAATGTCGATGGATGGCGGGAGCTTCTTGATGGGCTGCTTGGGAGCTGCGGGCGGATTAGTTGTATGCTTTTGCAACGCATGTGAAGTGGACAATTAACCAAACCAACCAATTGATTGATTGAATAATTAATTGAATGAATATGGACGGTGATACGTACAGCGATTTGTCAGCTTGAGCGTCGTTGAAGGGGCCATCTTTGAGACGAAGCTACGGCGTCTGTGAAGCTTGGAGAGAAGACGGAAGAAGAAGCGCAGTGATAAAGCTAGGAATCCCAAGCGGCGTGTTGGGAGAAAAGACACCACAACAAAAAATATTGGCTTGGTGTTAGTTCTCCTCGGGATGAGTTAAGGCGGGTGGGGTGTCGAGGTACGCGGTACGGACGGGTTGGTAGCGGGGTACGATACAGGTACGCTGAGTGCGCGGTAGAATAGCTGCGCAAGAGAGGTATCGTTGAATACCGAGCAGGTACCGTGCTGTGTTGGGAGGCAGATGGCCAGATGATTTAGGTTATTACATGTCGCCTAATTGGATCGTGGCCAAGATTTTAAACTTGCTTAGAAGATGATGCCAGGTAGGTAGATGGATAAACATTGCTTGAGTAATTAGATGCTCTTCAAGGTACGGAGTAGTGCTATTGTTGGATTACTCGAGGTCGATAGCTGATATCATCATATTCACATCAATGTTAGTTAAGTATGATTACTACCAACTCTGCAACATCAAAACTTGCCTCAATAGGTGATGAAACATGGAAAGCGAACACCATCAAATCCGAATCTTTGCCATATTGAGCTGTCTTCCTGTAGTCGTATTTGTTTAAGTTGCTCTGCCATAGAGCAGCTGGTTACACCATGGCCACCCAAGTCTCCAGGTAGAGAGCCAAGTGAATAAGGCGGGCAGCCCCTCAGCCTTCATAAACCGTGAGCATTTCAAATCAGCTCTCACCGAATATCAGCATTAATCCAAGATAGATACAAGGCGCAATAAGTAATAAATGCAAATAAACAGACTTTCTAATGAACCCAAACAACGGCGGGAACGTCGAGAGTAAATGCTGGATACTGTTTTTGCAAACAGGCAATCAATCTCTCAGATAAAATCTCACACACGATGCTATTGTTCCTCAGCTTATTGATTGGGTGGACAATGAGTGAATCCAGTTAGTGCATACCATGTCAAGATTTTGTCTAGACATCTCTTTTGTCGTATTACCATATGTTCTCCTTTTACTAGAGCCCTTCGTATCATGTCTTGATGCTTCTCCTACAATGTCAGCGTCAATACCTACCAGGCACACACATCATCAAACGTTTCACGACCACATTTCGCCCCCGAATCCGTTGCCCCAGATAATCCCAGCCGTCCAGCTGTTGAGCTCTAGCTATCGACTGGACGTTATCTGATCCCCTCTCCTTTTAGACAGACCAGCTGCCAGCTGCCAGCTGCAATGCCAGCCCCAGGGCGCATGGCATATAGCTTACGTATCCAACTGAATGAATGAATATCTGATCAAACAGAGCGTGATTCAGAGCCAGGCAAACCACTTGCACCTTGGTTCACTCCTCAACCGTTTCCAAGGCTCTCTATCCAATTTCTGCCGTTCAGCACCAAGTCTCATGCACCATTTTGCCTTCTCTAGCTCTTTGGTCTAGACGCTGGACCCATCCATTCGATATGTCAACAAGGCAAAATAGTAATGGAGCAATGAATCCATTCGCAACACCCTTTATTCCGCTTGCTTCTGCTCAACCGAGCTTTGCTACCCAAAACACCAGAAACTCTCGTTCTAAATTGCAAAACGACAAGTGCAAAGAGGAGGTCGTCCCATCAGCTCGAGACCAGGTAATGTCGAGTGGCATGACAGAGACCGTTCTCCAGCTGTCTGATGGCCTCTCTTTCGTTCAAAATTTCGCCTCATTAACCACGCAGAGCAGGTGCGAGGTTCCACAGAGCCACGCGGCTACTAATCTTGTGTGTGATCAGGCGCTCCGTCCGACTACCTTATCCTCCAGAGAATCCACCAGCCAGAACCCCTCGTCTCGTCACAAGATTGACTCTCCAAAAGGCGTTGATTATGCCCTAAAAAGTAAATGGGAGGAAGCAACCCGAAATTCTGCTACTGGTGGCAAAATCATCGAGATTTCAGAACCAGACGCAGCTTGCCAACTGGCTCCAAGGCTTCCTGAGGCCAAGGTCCCTCAACTGCATCGCATGCCCGGCGAGGAAATATCCGACACAAACAATGGAGGTGTCCCAGACAAAGTTCGTTCCCAAAAACCATGCAAAAATTGAGCATCAATAGCTTATCGAGACGCAGAATCCAATACACATGTCCATGGAGGGTGTGTCAATGCCAGGGTCGATGCCGCTGGACGCGCGCCGGGTATATATATACCCAGTTGCCCATTCGCAACCGCATGGCGGTAACCTAATCTTTCATCCACGTCCTCCGGGACTGCCTCTATATCCTCCGCCACCACCGGGTGCTTGCTATCCGTTGCTTCACATGATTCCCTATCAGACAATGCCTAATATGACAGCTCAGCCACAACCAAATCAACATGATATTGCTCCCCCGATGGCTTATTTGCCATCTAGACTCTTTGCTATACCAAATACTAGCTCTCAAGCTGGTAATCAGAACCCTAATTCTTGCCAAGAGAATATGCATAATGCAGTGTATGGACATCTGGCATACAGCCGTCATCATTTAATGCCATGGAGGCAGGCATCAATTGTGCCGCACCGTATTTTTGAAGAGCAAACTCGTGCTTTGGTGAGTGGTTTTCTTTCTTTCTTTCGGCTTAGAGTCACCGCTTTATCAAGATGCTCCACGCGTGCTGAAACTTGAATCATTGACTTCTTAATAGAGCCTCGATGAGACTGAAGCTCCTAAATGTGATAAAGATATAATGACTGAGAAACTTAGCGAAAAAGCCGATAGAGTTGAAGTCGAGTTGCCAATTTATTATCAGGCTCCAAGCGATAGAGCTGAGTCGCCGTCAGCTGTCGACGGCCCGCAAGCCAGAGACAGAAGCGATCAAGCTGAACGACGCTCACAAGAGGACCACCAAGTGCTTTCCAGCTCTCAACAACATCACATCGAGCCAAAACAGTCAACACAGCAAAGTAAGTCCCATCCACCCAACTGCCTCTTTGTTTAAAAAAAAAAAACTGATAAGAGATAAGAAGGCTCTGTGACTTCCAGGATGCAGCCCCCCAACGCTGCCGCCAATCCGTCAGCTAGATATTCGAGAAAAAGTCAAGCCTCCAATAGACTCGCCAAAAATCAAACACCAATAGAAGTGGCGTCATGGTCGCAGTCAAAGAGATGGTTGAGCTCGGAGACCAGAGAGCGCAAAGCATTTCAGAAGATGATGCTTAACCTTCAGTTTATGAAGGCTGATCAATCACCTTTTGTTCCAAAGACGCCCGCCGAATTGACCAAATTCAAGATTTCTCTTGCAGAAGCCAAGCGGCAAAAGCTTGCCCAAGAGGTCATCATTTTAGAAGAAAAAACTCGTCAAAGAGAGCTGGCCAAGGCGTCGGGCTCGAAACCAGCATCCCAGCCACAGGCGCTCCTGTTCAAAGGGCGTGAGATGGGGGACAAGCTTTCTCCAGTATTCGCGGCTCGAAGTTGCTTCAACAAAGAAGACACGACCGAGGCAAATCATCGTGTTGAGTGGCCATCGCTGGCTGAACTCAAGGAAGAAGGCGATAAACGTGCCAGATTTGGTCGATACCTCCCCCTTCCTCGAATGAACGTTGTCGCTCCCAGAGTCCTGGAGAGAGAGCAAGGAAGCGCCTACAACGCAGACGGATCCATCTTGTAGGAGAAGAAGGCCGTGAAAACTGGATCTTGGAATATCCCACCTGTCTCGTCACCACTCGACGACGACCCAGGTGATTTGCCGCCGCGCCTGGAGCTCAATGATCTGAATGGATTTTTGAAGGACCTGATATTGGATATTGAAAAGCGCGACCACTAAGAAGCGTCAACAAGAAAAGCTATGCTAACACGTATTGCCACTGAGACGTCTGGCAGGAGAAGGCAGGGTCGTTTTTTTTCGATAGGGCTTTTGGACTTTTTAATTGGACAAGGGAGAGGAGACGACATCTCACGCATGATGCAAAAGAAGCACACGAGACGGAGACACACTGGCTATAAGAACAGAAGAAACGGAGAAGCTTGTAAAAAGTAAATTGTTGGAAGAAGTGGCATTATCTGAACGATGTTGAAATCCCAAAGTTCATTGCACAAACAAATTGCAAATGCTCAATCTTAATTTGCTTGCCTGCTTGCTACCAAGCACCTTCTGAAAGGCAAGGCACCAGTGACATTGCCCGATAGTTTCCTTCCCGCGTTCCAGGTGCCTCTAACCGCGATCTCCCAAAAACTAAAGTTAAGGCGAGCTTAGCGAGAAACGCGCCATCACGTGACTATCCTTTTACACAAATTTTTTTGTTCGTGCGGAACAACGCAGCATCCGAGGAAGCCCTGAGGCGAGGTACGTACCGCGGGCTAGCGCAGCCCACAACCACAATTTTCGACCCAATTCAGTCCTCCACTCTTCCAAGCTCGTCAAAAGTTTCATTCCTCCCACATCCGACAAATCGATTGCCCTGGTGAGCACCATTATCATCAGGTAAGTTTGCAACTTCCCGCGGCCGCGGCTTCTTCAGCAGGATTGAGAAAGGAACCAATTCGTCTCAACGTCGTCTTTCGACTTGCTAGACAAAGGAACGAAGGGGTACTCTTTTGCTGCTTGGGGAAATCCGTCAAACCGCCTACTCCTCCCAAATTTCCTCTCCGATATAGGTTGAAATTTTTCGAGTGCTAACCACGAATCTTTTTTCTTCTCTCTCTGCATATAGAACTCGCAATCATGGGTATCTCTCGTGACTCCCGCCACAAGCGCTCCGCCTCCGGTGCCAAGCGCGCCTACTACCGTGCGTACCATACATGATATATAATTCCGAAAGCCCGTATGATCTTAGGAACATACGTTCTGACCTCCATCAACAGGGAAGAAGCGCGCTTTCGAGGCCGGCCGCCAGGGTGCCAACACCAAGATCGGCGCCAAGCGAATCCACACCGTCCGCACTCGTGGTGGTAACCACAAGTACCGTGCTCTGCGCCTCGACTCCGGTAACTTTGCCTGGGCCTCCGAGGGCTGCACCCGCAAGACCCGTGTCATTGTTGTCGCCTACCACCCGTCCAACAACGAGCTGGTCCGCACCAACACCCTGACCCGTAGCGCCATCGTCCAGATCGACGCTGCTCCTTTCCGACAGTGGTACGAGTCCCACTACGGACAGTCCATCGGCCGCAGACGCCAGAAGGCCCAGGCCGCCAAGGAGGGCAAGGAGGTCGAGGAGACCAAGAAGAGCAAGTCCGTCGAGAAGAAGCAGGCCGCCCGCTTCGCCGCCACCGGCAAGGTCGAGTCCGCTGTTGAGAAGCAGTTCGAGGCCGGTCGTCTGTTGGCCGTTATCACCAGCCGACCTGGTCAGTCCGGCCGTTGCGACGGTTACATTCTGGAGGGTGAGGAGCTGGCTTTCTACCAGAAGAAGCTGCACAAATAAACTCGCAAAATGGCGTGAGTCGGGTGGGTGTTCAAGGATTTTTCGTCATCTTGGGCATTTTTCAGGGCATGAAGAGCTTTCCATACAAAGCATCGGAACGGGTCCATAGGGAAATGAAAATCTTTCTTGCAATCATGTTAAAATTTTTCATGTTGTTTCATCTAGTATGATAATGAGACAAGGAACAAAAAAATTCAACATACCGTCTTTCCGCCAGAGCACACTCGTACTAGTAGTAATTTTGCACGTAAATAACAGTTGAATTACAACACAACGCCCCGGTAAACCGTACGGCAACCCAGTCTAGCGGTGTATCACCCTCTAAAATCGAAAGGAAATGGGGGACCTCTACATACCTAGCAGGCACTCTTACAAATTGTAGTGGCACAAGTCGAGTTTCGTCTATATCTCATTGAAAAAAAAAGATTCATATTTTCCCTCCCTATCTCTGCAAAACTCTGTCCTAAAAAAACAAACATGCATGTCATAATCCTGCTAGAGCGTGAATGCTGTCTTTGCCAAAGTCCTTCATTTCATCACCAGCCAGTTGGACTGACTGGGCATATGTACTGCCGAGCGAACCACTAAGATAGAAAAAGAAAGACAAAAAAAAAACTCCAGAAAAAACTTTTTCAACAATGGAAATTGGGGTGGAATAAGAAACAGAGAGGGAGGGATAAGACGGTCATGAGGATGAGTTAGATTCTTCTCGGGATAGGATCATGATGAGAAAGAAAGGAGGGATAGAGAATAAGGAGTGTAAGAATGGTTGAGTATAGTGTTTGATTCTTTTTTTCGTCTTTTTTTTTTTGTTTACTTTCAGGAGGTAAAGACCTTAAACAAACTGGCGCTTCAAGTCAGCCCACTTGCGGCTTAGAGCCTCGTGTTGAGCAGAAATCTGTCGAATATGGTTAGTTTTCTTTTTTTTCCCCTTGTTCAACAAAAGCTGGTGGCAACATTTCAGGATCAAACTTACCTCCGCATAGCGCAGTTTTGTCTGGACAAGCTCTTCTTCCAGTTCTGTCAACTCCTTTTCAACCTTTTCGTTCTCTAGGTGCACCTTTTCATTACGCTTCATCAAATCATCGCGCTCAAGTTTCCAAGTCTCCTCAATCTCGAAGGGCTGTTTCTCAATCACGTTCTTGAGCTCTCTGACTTGATTCCTGAGGGCTTCATTCTCGTCCTTGAGTTCATCATTGTCGACTTTAGTGTGGACGAGTTCCGTGGCAAGATCAGCCTGTTCACGATCATAGACCTCTACTCTTTCTTCCAGTTTTCGAACTTGGATTGTAAGGCTCTGGTTGGAGGTTCGAAGCTCCTTGAATTCTGTCTCTCGGTCCTTCTCGGCCTTGGTCTTCTCTTCCCACTCAGCGGTGTAGCCCTCCAGGAGTTCTGCAGAGAGCTTGATTTCGCAAGCATCCCTCACTAGTTGATCTGCTCTGTAAATCTCCTTGTCGATGCTTGAACTTGAACTGCCAAAGAAGCCATTCTCCAAAAGACTGCCTTGGCTGGGGTCTTTATCAATGTAGACATCAAAAAGCTTATCTTTTAGATACGTAGTAAGCTGCTGCATGTCGGAAATCTCTAGCAGAGTTGCGGTGTTCTTCTGCATCAGAACAATGCCGAATCGAATGATGGCTGAGAGGCCCTCTGACAGGATCAAGTCATAAATTCTCAGCACAAGCTGGAGTGGAAAGCGGTAAGCGAAGAGGGTAAGGAACCACGGCGTTGCGTAGAGGTGAGGGGAGATGCCCCGCCGATGAAGGTGGCAGTACAGGGCAGGCTCCAGATCTTCCAGTAGCCTCTCAAACTGGTACAGGTGCCGGTGAAGCCCAGGCATGTCATGAATAAAGAGATCTCGTAGGCCATAATGGTTCATCAGACGGACAAGCAGGCAGAAGGCCTCCTGCTCCGGCATGTTGAACAGCAATGGCATAATCAAGAAGTTCATGCCTTGGGCATAGCCGACACCTTCATCAAAGAGGGCATACGCCTTGCATACGCCAAAGAGACCCTCCTGAAGTCCCGCGGCAGCTGCATACTTAGAATAACTGGTGCGAGCACCAAGGTCACGGCGGATTACTTTCTCCAACCTCTGTATGGCAGCGACATCCTCCTTCTCCTTGCGAAGCCTCTCTGCAGCAGCCGCTGCTTGAGCTTTGGCGATAGCCTCGGCATTCTTGTCATCTTTCTTATCACCCTTTGAGCCACCTGACTGCTCAGAGTTGACAGATGACGCAGATGACGCCACACCGTCACCGCTCTGGACACTCAGGTTTCCATTGCTGAAGCTGCTTGCCGCTGTGCTGCTGCTGTGTCGATTTCTGTTATCCTTCTCCGTTCCCCTAGCAAGGAGGTCTCGGTAAACGCCTTCCAAGTCCTCGTTCTTGCTCTGTGCCAGCACTTGCCAAATGACACCGCGAATGGCGCTAGGGATGCCAGTAGCAATAGCCTTGTTCAACTCCTCGGCACTTGACCGCGCAACAGCAGCCGGACCTTCGTAAACAACGGATTGCCAGAGATCCCAGTCAACCTGCGACTCTGCCGTTTCCGACGGGCCAACGTTGATGCCGGATGCTGTGCCAGGGGCCAAGCTTGTGCTTGGAGGCGGGAGAGGAGATGGAGGCGGCAAGTCAGCCGCCGGCAGCGCTTCCCCTTCTGCGTTTTCGCTTGGAATATCGTCAGTGTTTATGGTAAGCGGGGCGCCAGATTCCTGTTGCATGCGAAGCACTTTGAATCGATCTTTGAGGCTGTTCCGGTTCGATGCTTTGCCGTCACCCTCTCGTTCTTCCTCGAGCTTGCTCAGCATCATCTCAGAATTACTGCCGTTTGTGGCGACGGAGCTGGTGGTATTTCTCCGGGCAGTCGTCTGAGTTGCCGGAGGAGCACTGACATCTTTGTCTTTGCTAGAGTTTCTGGAAAGCCAAGAGAAAGGACTGGTGAGTTTCCTGCCCGGTGGTGCAGGGGCGGGGGC
>PXNZ01000359.1:0-53167 GCA_003012085.1 Trichoderma brevicompactum | reverse complement strand
GGAGGATGTACTGCGATTTGCTTCTGTTAGCCTTTTCTTTTTCTTTGTCTAATCCATCCTGCTTGTTTGTGAAACCTTTTTTTTTTACTTACAGGAGGCCGAGGGGGAAAGGTCTTTGGGTCTTCGATGTGGTCTGGGGAGAGCTTGATGGGGCGGGAGTCGAGGGAGGTGAGGAAGGTCTTTGCGAATGCGACTTCGGCCATTGTGACGGCTTGTTTGTCTGTTGCTTTAGGTGGTGGTTTGTTTCTTGTATCCAGGTGTTTGTTCAGTATAGGGAGATGTAGAATAAATGTATGCTATGTGCCGTCGTCGATGTACAAGCTGTCGCGAAGTGGACAAAAAAAAGAGGGGAGGCGGGGTGAAAGAGGGCGGTTTTCGCTCTGCCGGGCTGGAGGCTGAGCTTTTGGAATGCTGAGAGAATAGCGGGAGCTGTGCGACTGAGAATGGGCTTTTTCTATGGGGAACCGTTGGGCGATAAATCTATTGCGCTTCTCTCTAGGATGAGTCTCGCTGGCTTCGTGGAGCTTTTGGAGCAACGAGTCCCCGTTGGTGACAAGCTTGGAGGCGTCGTTGGAGCAGAGAATCACGTGGGGTTAAAACCGAACCAACACAACAAACCCCACCATTGTCAACACACACCAAAGCATCGTCAACAATGGCCCCGACGCCACGAGCCCCTGAAACAGCTTCCCGTAAGACAACACAACGGCATGATTTAATTAGTGTTGAGCTTTAAATGTTGAAGAAAATCAACAACAAAAACTTTCGCATTCTTAAATTTACAAACTAGCAATTGCCCTTCCCTCCGTCCCAGCCCCTATACTAATACATTAACCCTCCCATCTTCATAGCAGAAAATTCATCCATGTTGCATTCGTATCTGTCATGTCGTCGTAACAAACTCTATCGGTGATTTGCGCACCGTAGCCGTTTTTCTCTATCGCGATATCCCATAGTATGTGCCCAGTCGTAAATCAACAGCCCCTGATTGGCAAAGGTCGATATGGTCGTGAACCAAACAGTTCCTCAACGCCCCAAGAAAAGCAGAAACAAAAAAACACACAATACCACGCAACAGCAAAAAAAAGACAAAACGGGCACACCAACCCTTTGCCTTGACCCTTCCCTCCCCAACATATTCGCGCTGGTAGTTAAACCAAAAAAAAATTAAAACATGTAATGCAATGCCAATGAGCAGTAGCAAGCAATGCAACAGCAGAATAGAAAGAAAAAAGAAGAAAGATTAATAATCACAACAAGACCAGGTTCACCGAAATGGCCAAGCTGACAAGTAATTGGGCAGGGGTCTCGCGTAGCAGCATCTGGCCTTGCCTGGCCTTGCCTGGCCTTGCCTGGCCTTGCCTGGCCTTACCTGGCTTTACCTGGCCACGCTTGGCATCGCAAAGTCGTCAAATTGAGAGACGAGCTCGCGAATGGTCCATCGCCATGCGTCTCGATCCCGAGGGCTGTGGCTCGTCCACTTTTCGCACTTCTTGCGCCACCTCTCCTCTTCTTCGCGTTGCCGTCGGATGAATTCAGGACCGACATCAAACTCCTCTCCAACCAGCCAGTCATCCTTAATGTCGCTAGCGTGGCCTTCTCGCTCGTCGCCGACGGCATTGTCTTCGAGGTCAGGAATGTCCTTGAACACATCCTCTTCCTCCTCGAAGCCGTTGAAGTTGTCCAGGCTATCAGTGGCCTCCGATGTTGTCATGTTCTGGGGCCCAAGCTTTAGCCAGCACATGTTTTGAGGGTCAAACACCATGCCGCCAACCACTTGCACACCTTTAGTGGTGCTGATGTTGGTGATGAGAGCCGGCCGAGGCACTGATGCCTCTTTATCTCGAGCCAAGTGCGAAGGGATGGAATTTGAGGACGGCGTTGAGACCGCCCCATCGAACGCATTGAGAGCATTCTCATTGCCCTCCCAGCAGTACGTCTCCGCATTGTAAAACATTCCTTTGACGACTAAGTGATTAGGGAGGTTAGCCACTTATTTTTATTTTTATTTTCAAGCTGAAGCAGACAGAAGACGCAAAATACATACCTTTAGATTCTTTGCCGCCGCTCAAGTTTGCGATGAGATGTGGCTTCAGTTGCTGGGGCCGCTTCGGCCTCCTGGTTCGATTCGTGGATTGCGCCAAATGGGACGGCTGCTGGGCGTTGCTTCGAGTCGGTGCTCGCTGAGCAGAGACTGAGGCCAACGGCCCGCCGCTTGGCGTCCGGTGGGCTAAAGCTGTCTCGCGTGCGATGCGGCTAGCCGCAGTGTCTCGCGCAAAACTTGGAGTATATGTGCTTCGTGCTGCCGTTGGCGCCGCATTCCATGGCGAAGGTGTCTGGTTTCTATCTACTTGTGGAGGGGGAGGCGGAACCTGTTGAGATCTGCGCAAGGTCGTCTTGGAGCTGCTAGCCGAAGGCTGCTTCAAAAATCGACTTTCCGTCTCCTTTGAGGTTGGCAGATCGTCAAAGGCGTCCAGCTCATGGCCATCACCAAAGTGACGTTTGCCCTTGGGCCTGCTTAGGCGTTCCCACGTATCAGCAGCCACCTTGTAGCGGTGTGGGCTGGGTGATCGCAGGCCCGGCCTTGAATATACCCGGGATGCGGCGCGGGTGTCAATAGCATTATCGGAATCAAAGCGGCGGAACTGTCGCAGGGTTTTGGAAGTGGCGTGCTGCGACTGGAGGTGGGAAGCTCCCGCGGGAATAAATGGTATCGAGTTCTTTCTTGCCTGTCCGGGACTCTCGCTGATAGGCTTTTGTCGTTCCTGTGGTGTCTTTGGTCTGGGTTGGCTAGTCTCTGTGCGCGAAGACGGCCTCTCTGGCCGACCCGCCAAAGGTTTGGTGGGGGGATTTCGAGCTCGCACGGCCGCCAGAGAACTCTTCTGTCTGAGCAGCTGTGCATTGGTCGTGGGGGGCTCGTTTCTGGTGGTAGAAAAGGGAGGTCGGGACAGCCCTGCCCTTCTAGGAGCTGGGGCGATTGAAAAGCCGGAAACGCTAGTAGGCGTAGGAAGACTTGTGACGGACAATTGATTAGAGTGGCCGAGACGGGATTGTGGCCGGCGAACACGCTGCGGGATCGGACCGCCACTCTCAGACACGGGCTCAAGCGCCGTAGAGTGGGATCTCTCATGGTTGAGCCGTGGAATCCTCGTCTGCGGTGGCATGGGCTTGTTGCTAAACGTCAACGACACAGCCGTCTTTGGTCGGGCAGGGTTGGTGAGCCGGCTGTCCTTAATCTTGATGTTCCGATGCATGGTGAGTTTTCCAGAGTCAAACACATTACCATCGCCAATGTCAAGCCCCTCGAGGAAGTCCTGCTGCTCCACTTCTGCCGCAGGAAGTAACTTCTTCTGGGGTGTTACTTCGGCGGGTGGCTCCTCCGGGATGTCTTCCGGCGGTGGGTTGGTCTTCCGCAGCTGTAATCGCTCTTGAAAATTGAGGTGGCCGGGAGGCAGCACAAGGCCGTCGAACGTCTCATCCTCGCTCTCCACTGTGAAGGTGCTGGAGAGGCTGGGGCTCATGGCCGAAACCGACGAGCTTCTGGTCGATCTCGCATCTCGTCGTGTGCCGCCATATCTGGTACCAAGGCTACTACCCTCACCCCAGTCTATATCATCTGATATTGAAAACGGAGCCTTGGGGATGTCTCTTCTGGCGGACAGCTTCAGCTTGCCGTCGGATGGGAGCTCCAAGTCTCTCTCAAAATCGTCGTCTAGTAAGTCCTTTGCCGCCTCGGATCCAAGGGGAGTTGGGGGCGTGACAAAGGGCATCAGGCGAGGCGGCCGGCTCTTAGGAACCTTGATCGTGTCTAGGCCGTCACCGAAAAAGTCGTCGTCTTCATCCTCTGTATCTCTAAACCTGTCCAGGCTGAGGGCGGCCGACAGGATGCTGGAATTCGACATGATGGAGCTCCGTCGGCTGTCTCTGGCAGATCTCGGCGTCTTCTTGGGGCTGTTCTGCAGCGAGCCTCCGCTGACCTGACGCAGCGTCTCGGGGAAATCAGTATGTGTTCGCGGCTTCATCTGGAGCCCTTGTTGCCCTTCAGGCAGCTCCAGGTCGTTCTCCCAATCCTCGTCGATGATTCTCCGCATCTTCTTGCCGCCGAGTCTCTTGATGGTGCCTCCGGTCAATGCAGATGATGGTACGTTCTTGGGCAAGGGTATTCCAGCCCTCTCAGCGGCGGCTATGGCAGCCATGGTAGATCGCTCATCGTCGGCTGGGAGGTGGACGTGTTGTTCTTCCCCATGCGCTGAGTCCAGATCCGAGCGCAGCGAAATGTGGGACGAAGTGGAATCGCGTCGACGTGGTTGTGCATTGGTAGTGACAGCGGTAGGCCGAAGGCTCAACTCGTCGCCGTCTACGATAAAATCATCATCGTCCCAGTTCTCTACCTCAGCCTCCACTGGCTGTCTGGGCTTTAACCGCAGCGGCTCCATATTTTTTATCAATTGCTCTAATGCGCCTACTGCGTACTGTGTATCGTTTGGGTTGTAATCGCGCGTTGTAAACAAAGCGGCATGCAGGGCCGCTCGGGTAGCGTGGGTAAATTGACTTTCTGTCTCTCGGATAGGTTCGTGGCGGCCGGTCGCGACATCAATTGGGCGGAGGCATAACCGTTCAATAGCAGCAATCCATGATACGCGCCAGCATCGCTGGATGTCCCAAAATTCCCAAAACCGCAGCTCGCACGCGGATTATGACGTGGCAGTCAGTTGACGGCAGCGCGAGGTCGGCTTATTCGTCCAATGTGGGCAGAAATGGTCGGGGTTCGTCGTCGCTACGGTGCGCACAAATCGACTCGTCTCTTAGCAGTTGGTGAAGCTCCCACACCCAAGGCGCCCAAAGCCCAGCGCAGCGCAGCAGCAGCAAAAAAAAACAATACGATGCAAAAGGGCGCTCCTTTCGCGATGCAGCTCGGCGATTTCGACTATTAGAGCCTTGTAGATGCTTTTTTTAGATGGGCGCCGCGATAAGGCGAGCAGGGCCGCTCTGATGGTTGATGTTGATGTTGTCAGCGGCAATTGATTGGGCGCAGCCGATGTTGTGAGAGCGAAACAGAAAGGCTGGGGGTCCGTTGCGGACGGTGGCTGGTCTGCCTGTAATCTGTGGGATTGGCGAGGATCAGGTGGTGGGGGGGAAGCTGGGCCTGCGCCTGCATAGAGATTTCAGTGGGCGGACAGCGACCAGCAGCGCCTGGACCACTCAATCCACAGCGGATCAAGGAATTTGTCTCTCTTTTTCGCAGCCCGCTCGAGGCACTGCCTGCTACCCTGGAAGACTGGAAGCGAGTAGTAGCTACAGGCGAATTTGGACTCCCTGGCAGAAGTAGGAAATTGAGCCAAAGGAGGATTGGGCGCGAGGATACTCTCGTTGTTTTATATCCCCCCCTTTTTTTCTCCCATCGTATTTTAGACGCTCATGCTATGTCCCTGTTACATGTGCTCTTTTTTTTTTCTTCTTTCTCTCAATTTCAATTTTTTTCTTTCGCCTCCAACTCCCATGGATACCCCTACTCTGCAACTCGTAGCCTCTTCGCTAACCCATGATCTGTTCTTATTGAAGGTGGAGTCGCTTCCGGACTCACGATCCTCATCCTAATCTCGCCGTGGTGCTGTGCATGAAATTGGTTGGAAAACTACTCCGTATCTGTCCATCCGCCCACTCTGTGCCTGAGCGTTTCGTCTCCTGATGACGCCTCACCTGCAGTTGATTTCTGCTACCACGACAACCGCCATAGACCCCAGCCCGCATCCCGGCCGCTTCCCCATACAAATCCGACGGCCTGCCAATCATGCGTGCAGGCCCCGTCAATTGTCAGATTTTGCAGGGTGGAGAGAGAGATCGGACAGGGTCTCTGGCTGGCGCGTCTCGTGCATACGCCAGGCCTAGGCAATGCACATATGGACAGGCACAGGCGCTGCGTAGCGAGCCCAGAGCACGGGAAGCGCAGAGCACAGAGCACGGAGGAGGCGATCCTGAGCCGGGCTCTCTTTTATTACAAGTGTTGTTTATATCAGTAGGATCTGTTATCCGTCAACCTTGAAGGTAGGGGAGCTCTTTCAGGTTGCTTGTTTACATACCCCCTTACTAGGACTAGTATCTGATAAGCCGTGAAGGGCACACCACAACAGCTCCGTACTACTTGCTACCTAAAAGTACCAAGACAGCCCACTCATAAAGAGGCAAGTGGGCGTCTTCCCTCTACGCGAACGTGGCCTAGCTACATTGGGCTGTAGTTGGGCATGATAGCGCGCTTCCTCACTAAAGCTTCAGTGGCCAGTATATTACCTGGACCCTCTGGCCGTCGGGTGGACATTGGATTAATTTCCCACGTGTACCAAGTGCTCCGGGCCCCGTGCTGTACTTGGTACAACTTCTCAAAGATGCCTGACACGATTCGAAACCAACAAGAAACGGTTAGGCGCGCGTGGTATTACTACCCAACTACTCCGTGCTCCGTAGAGGTATGATTGCTTCGTATTTGCGAATACGAAGCCCGTCGTGAATAAATCTTCTTCTTTTTGTGTGGGCACAATATGTGCAAACCGTGTACAAAATTGTGTAATGTTCAACGAGGTCATGGGTGGATGGTAGAGGAGGTACCGAGCAGTATGGAGTACATCTTGCAGAGACCCAAGTCACCTCAGCCCGCCTCCGCACTTTACAGCAGCTACATGGAGCGCTTGGACAAGGGACCTGTAGCTGGAGCCTGCGCCACACAACAGCCACCTGGGAGCTTGTAGCCGTACCTGCAGCAGAGGCTCCAGCAGCAGCTTCAGCTCCCTGGCCTTGGTTGCCTGCAGTGGCTCTGCCTGCTCCATGTGCACTAACCACAAGGCTGCAATGCGCCTCCACCTCATTGAAGATTCACGAGTATTTGTTTGTAAGACTCAAAATCACTGTTGGCAAACGTCTCATCTCCAAGTGCATATTCAACGCAGCAGGAATTACATTCGGGCAGATTGGCAAGGCCGTTTTCAGCTTCCTCATCCCTTTTCTCCTGCATCCAGTACAGGCTCTTAAGCTTCGATATAACATCCCTCCCTCGTTGTTCAAGCGCCTCTCAAGCTACCTACCTACTATCTTATCGCACGGCTATACGTACTCACCACTACGTGCCTCGGCATATACCATTCTTCCTCTTCGCATAGCCTGGGTTGTCGTCACCAACAACGCGCGTAATAAGAGATGACGACATCACGAGTTATCAAGCTCCCTCGAGATGATGATGAATCAACCTATGCTCTTGTCCAGATCATCCAAAAGGGCTCCAAACCTTTGGACGTTAAGCTCGTTGGCACAGAAGGCGAAGCGCCGTATGTGACTTCTCGTACGGTCCCCATCTATCCAACTGTCACACCACCTATTAATGTCTGCCAGTGAAACATGACCGAGTGGCTTCACTCCAGGTCACAAATTGTCCAGTCTCCGAGTCAGAATGGCAGACAATTTTGCAATCCTTATTCGCACTACAGCCTGCTTCAGATATACAAGCCACGGCGAGAATTATCAGCGAGACTTCTTTAACAATCACAGTTCGAAAGAGAGTGCAGGGCATTACGGTATGAGTGTCCCGCTGAAACATGCATTATGAAGATTACAAACCTGACCTGCTCAACATAGCAACGACTCGGCTCCATAGAGCTAAAGCACGACGAAAATGAAGGGATAGAGCTTTTTACATGGTGCGCCGAGTCCATCGATGCCCTGGCGCAGAGTAACGTGGCCCTGGCTGAAGCTGCCGCTCATGCTAAGGAGCTTGAAACCACCGTGACGGAGCTCAAGGCACAGCTGGACGAGCTCATAACGGCAAAACAAGACGACGAAACGGCCCTCCTCTTGAAATTCCGGGATCTCCTCAATGAGAAGAAGGTTAAAATTCGCGAGCAGCAAAAGATCCTTGCCGCCGGCCCGCTTCCAAGCAGCCAGTCAGCGTCCCAACGGCCGTCTCAGTCGTTGGACTCCCAGCCTTCTCACTCGCCTGCTCCGTCTCGGCCTAGGAAGCGAAAAGTTCAGGCTGTGGCATCCTCATCGAATGAACCGGAGGAAAATGAAATGGAGGTGGATAAGATCAAGACCGAGCCTCAAGATAGCGAACTTGAGGATACTGCAGAGGACACGGCCTCTGGCGGTAGCGACGATAACGACGACGGCAATGACGATGAAGACGATAACGATAGCAATGGACGCGGTAGTACTTCTGGATCGGGTGTTGGAAGCAGCTCCAAAGCTGCACCCAAAGAACCGCCGCCTCCTAAAAAGAAGGTTGAAGAGCCCCCGCCTCCTAGAAGTCTACCTTTTACAAGAAAAGCGGCGCCGGCCAAAGCACCAGCGGTGGGGAATGAGACGGAGTCTGATGATGAACTATGAATCGAATCCATTGGACGAGCTGGAGAAGGGGGGAAAAGAAGAAGGATTTTTTTGCTCTTTTCATCGAATATCACGCTTACTGATCCATAGTTTAATTGTTACAAACACTCAGCGGCCCAAGCTGGATTACACACACCAATTAACTCGAAGCTACATATATCCCACGAATATATCAAATACATCTACGTTTCGCTACAGTTCACTAACTTGATCCCACCACTAAGAATTAGCACGATGTATCTATAAATATTTAACTCTATCAAGTATATCAATAGCGACAAGCTCTGCTAAAAGCTTCTACCTCTTTTTACTTCCTCCTAGTAAATGCGGGTAGTTGGATATCTGCTCCACAAACCTTACTTTCCTCGTTTACCTCCTGTCATCGTTGGCAAACTTTGGTTTCCAAAATGCTCGGTAGTGGTGCTTGTTTCCCTCTGTAGAAATCTCTGCCACCTCCTCCTCTGTCAACTTGAACGTGGGCAGCCTCTCCAGGTAACCAGTCAGCCGCGACTCCTTGGAGCTGGTAGTGAGAGTTACAATTCCTTGGTCAAGAGCCCATCGGAGGCCTGCGTCGGAATCGGTAACTCCATATTTCTCGGCCAACTTGTTGTAAATGGGCACCACTGGGCCGCCCTTGACTGTGGTGATTGGTACTAGTGGGCCGTACGCAGCAACGGCAATGTTGTGCTTCTTGTGGAACGCAACGAGGTCGCCGTGTTGGAGATAAGGGTGGTACTCAATCTGGTTAATGGCAGGCACCACCTTGGCTGTCTTGAGAATGGCCTCGAGATGCTCCTGGAGGAAGTTGGAGACACCAATGGACTTTGCTCGGCCAGAAGCCTGGATAGCCTCCAGGTCTGCCCATTTTCCCTGCAAGTCCTCGTCGTTATCAGCAAAGAAAGGGCCGTGGATCAGATACAGGTCAACATAGTCCAGGCCGAGCTTCTTTAGTGAGAGAGCGAACGCCTCTTCTGTGTCCTTCTTGTCCGTGGCACTGATCTTGGTTGTGACGAAGAGTTTCTCTCGAGGAACATTTGCGGCCTTGATGGCTGCGCCGAGCTCCTCCTCATTTCCATATACTAGTTGTGAGACTAGTGGTTAGATACGATTTATTGGTGCTGAAATGGTTTGTTTTCGTGTTTGGCATACCTTCAGCACCGTCAAGGTGGTAGTAGCCGATTTCAATGGCCTTCTTGGTGAGTTCAACAAGCTCGGCGTCCAGAGGTCCCCCAGCTCGCTTGAATCGGGCAGTTCCAAGGCCATATCCGAGCTGCCAACCCGGTCAGTATCGGGTCAACTAAACCCCGAGACAGTCTCACAGCAGAGTGTGAAGGGCGAGAAAAAGTAGCAAGCTTACCAGGGGAATCTCGTTGCCGTCGTTGAGCTTGAGGTTTGGTGGGAAAGACATCTTGGTGGCCGAATTGGTAAACTGTCTTTGGGCGAAACAAGCTGGTTGTCGACGAGTTCTGAAGACTGAGGAGAGAGAGGGGATTGCTGAGCTGGCGTTGTTGACTCGTGCCCCCAGATAGCTGCTGGACCTATTTATAAGTGGAGGTCCAAGGTATGTCAAGACGCTTTGGCGCATGGCGTGCAACTACCCCGCCGATGAGGAAATGCGGTTGCAACTACTTCATTGAGAATCTCCGAGTGGTGGTTTGAATTTTTCTATTTGAGGCTTTTCGGAGATGATAAGGCGCTACGCAGTCTGCATGCCGCTTAGTTCGCCTATGATGCAGCATGTTGCTACTTGTACTATTCTATAGGTGCATATTTGCCAAGCTGCCTATATCTCGTCTTGTTGAACGGAGTATTGCAACTGATAATGATGATGCTCTTCGCTTGTTGTATTTAATTGTATCGGGATCAAACCAAAGACCACTCCCGAAATACCATATCTTTCTCCTATCTTTTTCAAGGATTGATAACCTTGATGAGGCAGAAGAAGACGTGCGTCACGTCATAACCATTAGTTTGATTCTCCATGATATTAGCCGAGTAGAACGTGGTTGAGGGGGCCGCGGATTAGGCCAGCTTTACGTGCTATTACCTCAGACTTTGCCTCATTTCTGTTGACCCAATTCGGGGTTGCTGTTATCTCCTAGGCGCATAAAAAATCATCAAGAGTTTTCTCTCTCTCATTATGTAATTATTAATACTTGTATTTTATGTACGCGGGGACTTTTGCCTGAAATGATACAGCACTTCTCGGATGTCCGATACCGCGATCTGTTTACTCCGTCTTAGTAGCTTGGGTGTGGTGGGGCAAAACTCACAGCTCGGTGATGTCACGGAATGCAACCCGCCCGGCTTGCCATTTCCGATTAGAATCGCCTTAAGCCGCGGCAAGGTAGCAGAGCTGTCACCGGATCTGAGTGATAGCAAGCTGAGCGGCCATCATCGTTTCTCATGCTGCAGAAACATCTATATGCAAGCCGTTTCATAAGAGGGACTCTGCCGCTGAGGATCCTCGGCGTGCCATCACCAAGGCATCTTATCCGATATAGAGGAGGGGCACGAACCATGGCCTCGTCAGGAAAAGCATTCGAGGGCGCTTCGCTGGACGATTTGCCCAAATCCTGGAACTTCACGGCTTCATTGCCCCCGGATCCAGCTTTTCCAACCCCGGCAGACTCACATAAGACGCCTCGAGATAAAATCATGCCCCGGCAAGTCCCCAACGCGCTCTTCACCTGGGTGCGGCCCCGCGAACAGGAAGACCCCGAACTGCTGGCCGTGAGCCCTGCGGCATTGAAAGATATTGGAATCAAGGCTGGGGAAGAGAAAACTGAAGACTTTCGGCAACTTGTAGCTGGTAACAAGCTATACGGCTGGGATGAGGCAAAGCTGGAAGGCGGATACCCTTGGGCGCAATGCTACGGAGGCTTTCAGTTTGGCCAGTGGGCAGGACAGCTGGGAGACGGAAGAGCCATTTCCCTTTTCGAGACAACGAACCCAACGACTGGCGTGCGATATGAGCTGCAGCTCAAAGGGGCTGGCTTAACGCCATACTCTCGATTTGCGGATGGAAAAGCAGTGCTCAGGTCTAGTCTCCGGGAGTTTGTCGTATCTGAAGCACTCAATGCGCTGAAGATACCCACCACTAGAGCACTATCTCTTACATTACTCCCTCATTCCAAAGTGATAAGAGAGACTACCGAACCTGGAGCAATTGTGCTCCGGTTCGCCCAATCATGGTTGCGTCTAGGCACGTTTGATATCCTACGGGCGAGGGGGAATCGCTCTCTCATAAGGAAGCTTGCAACGTATATTGCAGAAGATGTCTTTGGCGGATGGGAAAAGCTCCCCGGGCGGCTAGAATCTCCAGATGAGCCTACCAAGTCGCCACCCCCTAAACGCGGTATATCAGCTTCAGATATTGAGGGGCCTAGCGATGCAGCTGAGAATAGATTTCATCGGTTGTACCGCGAGATCGTCAGGCGGAATGCTGCGACTGTAGCACAATGGCAGGCGTATGGATTCATGAATGGTGTTTTGGTATGTAGCACACCAAGGAATACAATTCCTCAAGAAATACCCAGTTGCTAACTCTCCTGCAGAACACGGATAATACGTCAATATATGGCCTGTCGATGGACTATGGGCCTTTTGCATTTATGGATAACTTTGACCCGTCATATACCCCAAACCACGATGATCACATGCTGCGATATAATTATAAAAATCAGCCGACTATTATATGGTGGAACCTGGTGAGGCTCGGCGAGGCTCTTGGGGAGCTTATCGGCATCGGGCCTCAGGTTGATGACGAGACTTTCATTGACAAGGGCATTAAAGAAGAACAAGAGAAAGAATTGGTTGAGCGAGCAGAAAACTTAATCACACAAGCTGGAGAAGAATATAAAGCTGTCTTTCTGAATGAGTACAAGCGACTCATGACAGCGAGAGTTGGCCTGCGCAACTTCAAAGAGACGGATTTTGAGGAGCTTTTCAGCGAAGGTTTGGATACTATGGAAGCTCTGGAGTTGGATTTCAACCACTTCTTCCGCCGCCTGGGTACCGTTAAGGTGGCAGATCTCACAACCCCAGAGGGTCGAAAAGGACAGGCTGCCGTCTTCTTCCATAAAGAAGGCCCTCCAGAGGCAGTGGGAGAGGACGCTGCAAAAGAGAGGATTGCCAAATGGCTTGATAAGTGGCGGGCGCGTGTCTTGGAAGACTGGGGAGAGGCATCTTCCGATGTCCTGTCTGAGGAAAAAGATGCCGAAAGAAGACAGGCCATGAAGCAGGTCAACCCCAACTTTGTCCCCAGAGGCTGGATCTTGGACGAAGTCATCCGGCGCGTCGAAAAGGAAGGCGAGAGGCAAGTCTTGGATCGTATCACGCACATGGCTCTACACCCGTTTGAAGACTCATGGGACGGAGTCACGATTGACGGCGTTGAGTATAAGGGTGATCGAGCCGAGGAACAGAGGTGGGTTGGCGATGTGCCTAGATTTGAGCGGGCTCTGCAATGCAGTTGCAGTTCATAGATGGCAAGCTAAATACAATCTAGTTACGCTCTACTGGTGATTCATCTTGCATATCATGATTACAAAGTGCATAGTAGCAATAGCGGCAGTGTCTCTACGTCAAGCTATAGCTGATGAAATGTAACGACCGGCGGTAAGAGGCAACGCTCATCGAGATGAAAAAAACTTCTCTCCCATGCTTCCATAATCGGCGTAGAATTCTTCTGGAGCACAAGATAGAGGAGGACTCGACAGAAGCAACGAGGCTGCAATTGCAGGACCCGATGCCCAAGCTCACCTACAATAAAATGTGCCCGTGTACAATTATGTTGAAGAAGCAAAAGAAAAGAGAAAAAAGACGAGCCAACGCTCAGCAAATTAAAGCCTTCTGGCGATGCGGGACAGGGCTGCCTCAGGCAGCAGAAATAGCCAGCTTCAGCCAATCAGCGTGCTCCTAAATGGATCCGTAAGGGAAACCCACTAGCGCTGGAAATGGGCTTTCCAACCATCCAGACAGCAGATCCGTTTCGACGACGCCCATCCCACTCGACTTTGAGCCCTTTTTCAACTCGCCGCAACGTCCATCACGTTCAATCCGTCAAGGCGACACGATGCTCCGACAGTCTCTGGCACGTTCGGCTTGGCGGACCGGCAGGCGGGCCGCCGGTGCCTCGCGGGCATTCGCGACAACGCCCAGACGGTCTGCCGAGGTGGAGCTCACCATTGGTAAGCATCTTTTCTGCAGCGACGGCAGGCAATTGGAGCTGGAGCGTGTGCTAACGGGGCTGCAGATGGAAAGAAGGTCTCGATCGAAGGTATGGTTATGGACATGGAGGGGCAACTTGCGTGCGGGAGCATAGATGCTGACATGGATGTTAGCCGGCTCGGCTCTGATCCAGGCTTGCGAAAAGGCCGGAGTTACTGTTCCTAGGTGAGCATTTGGGGAATATTAGTTCTTAAAAAAGGGATAAAAACTTGCAGAAACATGTTGCTAATGGCCTTTAGATATTGCTACCACGAGTACGAAATATCCAAACCCCCTCGCCCCTCTTTCAACGAGATTCCGAATCCTAACTATATGCAGAAAACTTATGATTGCCGGTAATTGCCGTATGTGCTTGGTTGAGGTTGAGAGGGCACCCAAGCCCGTTGCCTCATGCGCCTGGCCGGTGCAGCCTGGCATGGTTGTGAAGACGAATTCACCTCTTACACACAAAGCCCGCGAGGGCGTCATGGAGTTCCTGCTGGCCAACCACCCCCTCGATTGCCCCATCTGCGACCAGGGAGGCGAGTGCGATCTCCAGGATCAGTCTATGCGATATGGTGCCGACCGAGGACGATTCCACGAGATTGGAGGCAAGCGAGCTGTCGAGGACAAGAACATTGGACCCCTGATCAAGACCTCGATGAACCGATGCATTCACTGCACCCGATGTGTCCGATTTGCCAACGATATTGCTGGCGCCCCTGAACTCGGCTCAACTGGCCGTGGCAACGACCTGCAAATTGGCACTTACCTCGAGAAGAACCTGGACTCCGAGCTGTCTGGAAATGTTATCGATCTCTGCCCCGTTGGAGCCCTGACTTCTAAGCCATATGCTTTCCGAGCTCGTCCTTGGGAGCTGAAGCACACAGAGTCAATCGACGTTCTTGACGGCCTGGGATCAAACATCCGTGTCGACTCTCGTGGCCTGGAAGTTATGCGCGTTCTCCCCCGACTCAACGATGATGTTAACGAGGAGTGGATCAACGACAAGACTCGTTTCGCCTGCGATGGCCTTAAGACTCAGCGACTCACCGTGCCTTTGATTCGAAGGGAAGGAAAGTTCGAGACCGCTGACTGGGAGGAGGCTTTGACCGTCGTTGCCAAGGCCTGGGAACAGACTAGCCCCAAGGGCAACGAGTTCAAGATTATTGCCGGTGCACTGACTGAAGTAGAGTCTCTCGTCGTAGCCAAGGATATGGCTAACAAGCTCGGATCTGAGAACCTTGCCCTCGATACCCCCACCGGTAGCCAGCCCCTTGCCCACGGTGTCGATGTGCGATCAAACTACCTCTTCAACTCCAAGATCTGGGGTATTGAGGAGGCCGACTGCATTCTCATCGTCGGAAGCAACCCTCGACATGAGGCCGCCGTCCTGAACGCTCGCATCCGCAAGCAGTGGCTGCGCTCCGACCTTGAGATTGGTGTTGTTGGCGAGACCTGGGATTCCACTTTCGAGTTCGAGCACTTGGGAGCCGACCACGCTGCCTTGAAAAAGGCTCTGGCTGGCCCCTTTGGCAAGAAGCTCCAGGCTGCCAAGAAGCCCATGATCATCGTCGGATCCGGCGTCACTGACCATGTTGACGCCAAGGCTTTCTACGAGACCGTCGGTGCTTTTGTTGAGCAGAACACTGCTAACTTCAGAACCGCTGAGTGGGATGGCTACAACGTGCTCCAGAGGGAAGCCTCAAGGGCTGGTGCCTTTGAGGTTGGCTTTGCCACCCCATCCGCTGAGGTTGCTCAGACCAAGCCCAAGTTTGTCTGGCTCCTCGGCGCTGACGAGGTCAACGAGGCCGACATCCCCAAGGACGCCTTTGTCGTCTACCAGGGTCACCACGGTGACCGTGGCGCTCAGATTGCTGACATTGTTCTGCCTGGTGCTGCGTACACCGAGAAGGCTGGCACTTATATCAACACCGAGGGACGTGTGCAGATGACTCGCGCGGCTACCTCGCTGCCCGGTGCTGCCCGCACTGACTGGAAGATTCTTCGAGCTGCCTCTGAGTTCCTTGGCGCACCTCTCCCCTACGATGATGTCGCCGCTGTGCGGGACCGCATGGTTGAGATCAGCCCTGCGCTGGCTGCCTACGACGTGGTTGAGCCCGTTGCGCTGAAGGAGCTGAGCAAGGTTCAGCTGGTGGAACAGAACCAGGGTGCCAAGGCTAGCAACCAGCCTCTGAAGAAGGTTATTGAGAACTTTTACTTCACAGATGTTATCTCTAGAAGGTACGAACTTCCCCTTATACTGCTACATGACTCAATTGCTTTCACGATGCTGACCATTTTTCACAGCTCACCGACAATGGCACGCTGCTCAGCGGCCAAATCTACTGGCGACCCCAGGACAAATTTCATGGCTCCGGGTGTGGAGGAGGATAGACCCATGGGCCAAGTCGCGTATGGGGCTTAAGATAGGTGAATGTATTAAAATAGAAGAAATTTCCCTTGCAGTTCCGGAGCGTTATGTCGATATGTACATATATAGGACGTTAGGGCTAGATGTGTGGTAAATATGTTGACCAAAAAGTGTCTTTTTCTTCCTCCCCCCCGCCTCTTGTCTGTCCTTGTGTATCTCTTGTTATGAATACGGGGGTGGCGTGCCTTGTGCTACCCAAAAACATCACCTGCCGGCGTATGACACTGCCAATATCTCTCCACCTATAGGCATGGAAACGCCATGGCTATCTCTCTGCTCAGTATCTTCTCCCAGTGAAACCACTCTCGCCAGGCTCTGGCTGCACGATGGGAGAGTCAAAGCGTACGCCCTTCTTGGGCTTGTCCGCGGAGGAAGTCCGAAGGCTGGAACGACGCACCGGCTTCTAGTCGACGTCGACGTCCATCCGATCTGACGGGTCCTCCTCGCCTCGCAAAACCGCGTCTTCAATCTTCTTCTCGATGGCACCACGGATGGATGCGACGTGGGCATCGAAGCTGGCTAATTCTCGGGAGGCAGCGGAGACGACCTTCATGACCTCCTGGGCGGCGGACTCGCGGGGCGAGTTGATGGGCACGTACGTGATGGGGACGGCTAGGTTCGGCACGGGAATCGTCTTGATGTTGTAGTTCTTGGAGGGATCATGCGGCGTGCGCATGTTGGCAATCATGTCCTCGCAGTCCTGCCTCAGAGCGGCCTCGTGCTGGGCTTGAACGCTTGCGGTGGCCTTGAGATAATCGAAGTGCGGGTCGGCAGCCTCGGCGTCGAGGTTGATGCGCAGGATCTCGCGCTGGAAGAGCGCCGTGATGTTGTCGCGGACAGAGGCTTCATGGTTGGTGACGGCGCTGAGGGCGGCGCGGTGGTAGTCTGGGGAGTCGGGGGCGAATTCCAAGGGGGAGAGAAGCTTGTTGAAATCCGAAATGGGGACGAAGATGGCAGCGCCGATGTAGTCCATTCGGGGGATGGGAGTGGTGCTTTTCTCAGCGTCCATTTTATCGGTGTCCATGTTGTCTTTGTTGGCCATGCTGCTCAAGTCGCTGTTGCTGCCCAGGTTAATGATATTGCTCACGTCACTGATGCTACTCGCGTTGTTGATGGTACTCCTTTCAATATTGGCTTCGGTAGTGGTGCTCCTTTCACTCTTGTTCAAGATAGTGGTGCTCCTTTTACTATTGTTTTCGATGATGGTGCCCGCGCCGCTGTTGTTATCGTTGTTGCTGCTACCATGCTCGCCGCCCTCACCAGGATCACTATCCCTGCTCGGTGGTTGTTCGCTTCTGCTTGCAGCCGGTTGTAGTTCTTGAAACAATTCCTCCAGCGTTGGCAACGATGATGACGATGTCGTTGGCGCTGCTAAAGATGGCGGGTTGACAGATGCATACCTAACCATGATGCTGGCTCAACCCCATATATGTACTGCACTTTTTTTGTTTGCTTTTTTTCCCCGTTTGTTAAAGCTTGGATTCGTGCAAGGGCATCCGTGCGGAGGAGCTGAACAGAGCTGAGCTGGAGAAAAAATGTAGGATTACGTATGCGGGTATGGCGAATGAAAGTGACAGCCTCGCTTGCCTTGACGCATTGGGTCTGTGAATCCTTTGCCAACTTTCAGGTTATCGGGCATAGTCATGCCTGGTTTAGCAACCATTGCAAAATACCGACTGCGGATTTGTGACCCCATGTTCAAGCGATTACTAGGTTTATACATCCTAGTAAGAGACGACTCCATAAATAGAATCCCGGCAACTTGACTCGGTTCCGAGCTGATGATGGCGATGATGATCGAACTACCTAATAAACATTTCAATTCCATTGATAGGTATACGAAGTGCAGGTACCGTTATAGTACCAAACATCCGAATATTAAGGTCAAGTAGTCTGAACAAAGCTTCTCGAGTCCCGGGTTGTTAACTTGTCAACTTTCAGACTAATTGTAACCAAGTTGGTTGCACTGCAACATTTAATTCTATGATGACGACAATTTAAAAGAAGCATCGCTAGCCGAAAAGATGTCATACTGGCATCGGTTTCTCATGTCGAATTTTTTATCCACTGCTGGATGCTGGTGCAAAGAGCGTAGGATGAAAGGATGTGACTGGGCGAATGCTAGGGATTCACCGTCAATTATGGTGTAGAAGGTGATCAATTCACGCAAAGGAGGATGACATATTGCATCATTTCTACCTCCATTTGCTGATGATGATTCTCAACGCATCAACTTAAATGATAACAACGGCGACAGCAACACAAACAACACAAACTCAACGCTATTTCACGGAGAAGATGCAGAGAGCAGAGGTGAAGTGGCGAGTAGCCAAGGGGGCCAGCTAAAGAAGATACGCGTATACATCAAGGAGTATCAGTCATCCAAACGTCTATCGAGATGAGATGAAGAGGGAGAGAAGAAATGGCAAAGAAGGAGAATCCATCTGCGGGTGGAGTTGCCATACAGCATGAGGAAAGAGCATGACCTATGACGGGGCCTTCTTTCCCAAACATGTCCCAGAGAACAGGTACAACTTCTGCAGGAGCTCCCCAGGAACGGCAAGTGAGATTCCCGTTGCCCAAAGCACGACTAGTAGACGGGATATTGTAATGATGCTTGCCAATTACAGTTATCTGTTATACCTATCATGTGCTAATTAATACCTAGCCAGAATGTCTTTTACGTAACGAGAAAAGCACAAGGGAATAGGTACCAAATTGATGAGCATACAAGAGAATACATACCTAGTAGATGGATGAAAGAGAGGAGAAGCTAATGACAGTCGTGATAAGTATGCACAAGCTTCATTCAGTGTATCGCCTAGGTGTCTAGGTGGGTATACAGGCATCATATATCACCAAGTTCAGCTAGATCATCATGTTCATCAAGAATCGCAAAAGGCTATATATATTCTTGGTAAGAATCCAATCAGCTATATCCTTCCTATATGTCTTCTCTCTGCTTTCTCTCGGGCTGGCTACCAGCCATTCACTTAAAAAGCAGCCAATCACATCAACCAGCCACCACCAAAACCGGGGCCGAGGTTTGCCCATCCCGCATTCACCCACTTCACATGCGACTAAGAGTGAGAGCCCGCCAACGAATGGATGAGAACCATCGCCAGCCACCTCATGCGTTTTGCACTCAACAAATTATACATTTAATCTAACCGAGATTGCTTATTTGGCTTCTCAAGCACGATATCCTTGAATGAGATCTTGCTCACACTTTAAATACACACCCCCTCATAAGCCGCGCTAGAGCCAAACCCCTCACAAGAACAAACACAATGGCAGAACCACAGGAACCATTCCCGGGAGCAGATCGAATCCGCTCATTAACAGATCAAGACTCCGTCTTCAAAGCCTTTGACGCCTATCCCTGGACCAAAGACTCTGCATTTCTAGTAAGCCGCATAACTTCCCCCCACTCTGCATCAAGTCTCCTCTCCTCATCCCTCTTATACACATCTTTCACACTACAATTGAAACCTCTATTTCCAAATCTCACTTACATCTTTTCATCCAGTCCGGCCTCCGCGCCATCCTCGGCGCCCCCAATCCAGCAAACCCCCAAAGCGGCTCCCTCCGTGACATCGCAACCCACGCCCGCATCTTCTACTACGCACAGCGCATCGGCGTCCAAATCGACTTCACCTCTTATCAGGCCTGGCTCTCCCAGCACCCGGACCACCAACCCCCCCACATCATCCCCCAGGAGTACGAGCAGCCCAACGACAAGGGCAAGCAGCCGGAATCGCCATCTTCTTCAGCCACGGCATGGCAACAAGCTGCGCCCAAGGCCGACCTCTACGTCGATCGTAGTGCCCAGCCTCAATCATCTAGCGAGGGTGGCGAGCCCGCCTACCCTATTGCCTTTGCCGAAATGATCAAGCTTCTTCAGGAAGGCAAACCAATTCCCGGCATCAGACAGATCCCCAACACTATCGAGAGAGATCCGGTAAGTAGCATGCGCTAATTCACCTTGCTCCCGCTGTATACTTACACCGAATCTATTAGACAGTCAAGCCCGTAGGGTCACGACCCGTGCCCAAGAAGCCTTGGGAAAAAGAGGCTCCCGTAGCCGCCGGAACAGATGCCGGAGGCGGCGAGAATACTCTTGATTTGGAGTTTCCCCCGGTGGAAGAGCAACAGGCTGCGGCAGCCGCTGTAACAGAATCTTCATGACGGCGTTGCGGGCCTCCAAATGGGATGTAGAAAGGGGGACTATCTGACTTTTGATATCCAAATACATTCATGGCGTTCACTGGTGGATGGAGATGGCCCACGCTCGTTGTTCAAGCGGGCGGCCTTGAAAGCCAAGTTGAATATATCTGATGGCAAACTAAGCATATGCCTATCATCCTGAACTCCTATCTTCTTTAAACGTTCTAGCATCATTATTCGAAAGCACGACGACTTGTTTAGGCACACAGACGCCGCAGGCAAAACAAAAAGAGAAATCCTGTATTAAAGAGCGTTGCAACTATTAACATAATTAAGTCTTCTTCGTATAACATCTCTCCATTGTCTGCCGCGCAAAACAAAAATGCATTTTCCATCAAATTAATACACCCCCGTTTTATTATTAAGATTTTTTTAATGACCATCGGGTTTTGTCTGATTATCCAATAAGCGGTTAGCTCATTCCCAAGTCGGTGGAAATCGAAAAGCACGAACCGTCTTAAACGAATATGCTATTGTCTTTACATGTCGAGATGCAATCTGCTCTTGTCAAAGAGAATGTTGCTGTTACGGTTAGCAGATGTAGTCTGTCTCCTGCATATTTCAAAATGCATAACCATAATGTGTCCAATGCACCCAATCAGGCAGTAGCCAGCTGAGCGTAGGATGACGGGTGATCTGTAAATTGATTGCATGGGGAAATGTTCATAAGAAGAAGTCGACAAATTCTTTGTGTGCTCTTGCGATTCGAGTAAGAACAACAAGAGGCGAAATTAGATATGGTAACGAGTCGGCAAGATGTGCTATGAGAAAAAACAAACAATGTTACGCAGAATCCCCTCGCGGAAAACTTGCAATATTGTCGAGGCAATGTCTCGCACACTAATACCCTGCTGCTGGCACGTTATCAACGGTAAGAGGTTCCGAATCTCGCTGGCCCTGGTCCAATGCGGCTACCGCTCATGCTGGGCCCAACGCCTGGGCCGGGACGAGTGGTGACCGCGTGGTTGGTACAGAGCATTCCAACACGAGATCCAAATTTAGATCCTCTAAGAGAGACCATGTGCTTTCGAATATGGGCAGCTACCATCTCACGATGTTGAGGAGAAGCGTTGTTAAGAATCCACTGAATAAGGTAATTTCCGTATTGGTCGCTGGCAATGTCGATCAGGGGAATGCGAGTGCGGTCACGACGTCCCTCGCAAACTCGATCAAGATATCGACCGAGAAACTCGGCGTTCCCAATCTTGAGGCACTTCTCCACAACCTTGGAGGCAAATTGATCAGTGCTGTATTCCGCAGCATACCGAATGACATGGTCAATGGCCCGGCTGCGATCAGGGGGAGCTCCGTGCTCGCATATATGCTGGATGCACCAGTTTCCAAATTGGCCATGAGCCACAATGTCAATGTTTGCGAGGACCTCTTCGATGCAAGGGCGCTGCGAAGGATGCATATTAGCTACAGTGGTGGTTCAGAAAAGCAAATGCCACTTACCTTGTCCTCTTCTAGGCAATTCTCAAAAATGTTCTGAACAACGAGGCTGCCGGTCTCTCCGAGGGCAACCTCATGCCACATTCCCCTGAGAGATTCGTTGACAAATTTCATAATCTGAGGCGGGGATTCGGTCCATCGCAACTCGAAGAGCTTCTGCCAGACATGGCATGCGTATCTGTGAATTACAGTCTCGGGGATTCGGCGGAGGAGCTCGTGAACCATGACTGCTTTGTACTCTTCGGGGACCGAGTCGAAAGCTTTCTGAACGACGTGGCAGCCAAACGGGTCCATAGATAGATTCAAAGTGCTGCCTCGGATAGCTTCTGCAATCTTGATCACCTGTTCTGGAGTTCCGTGCTCAAAGCAGCGTTGGACAAGGAAATTACCAAATCTGTTGACCATTAAAGGGTATGCCTGGGCCACAATGGCTTCGACAATCTCATACTTCTGCTCAGGAGTGCCCACTTTGAGCTTTTGCTGTAAAAAGATGGAGGCCTGTTGATCATTGTTGCAGACAATCTTATCAACAATGTACTTCCAGTTGCAGTTCACATTTCTGTCAAGAAGGCGGCGGTAGTTAAGGGGTTCGGTTGGCGGGAGATAGGTTGGTCCTTCAGATGGAACAACCTGTTTTTCATCAGCATGTGGTTGGTAATGAGTAATCTCCATCGAATTGCTGGGTACCTCATTCTTCCAAACAGCCTTTGAGGTGAACTCTGAGGCATGTGGAGAAAGAGGTGTACCCATTGCTTGTTGGTGAAAAGGAGGATACATATTTATACCCATAGGAGTCATTGCTGGGCCGACATTTACATGAGCGCCTGGGACAGGAACTTGGACGGGAACTGGACCTCCGATTGAATCAAACTGGTGTGCCGGGTTGTTGAGATTGACAAAAGAACCTCCAAATTGATGGCCTGTATTTATGCGATTGTCAAACCGAGGGCCACGGCGGGCTGATTGAGGACGCATAATGAGATCGTGATCAGCAGCTTGACGCTCAACACGATGGTTGTCAATTATCATATAAGGTGGGTTTGGATCTACACAAGTTTGATTAAATCCTCGACCACCAAACCAGTGGCCAGGTGATGGCTCGGAGGCAGGTGGCTGAAGAGAAGTACTGTTGGCAAAAGAGCCCTTTGCGGATCCCCAGATTCCACGAGCGCGATTCAGTGCAGCGGCAGAAAGAGAATCACTGGTGTCTGACTGAGCATCTTCCGGAGTACCTCTGCCCCAAATATTCTCTCGTGGAGTTGCTTCAGTGCGAGTGATTGCTATGTCAGATTCTTTGACGGAACGCGATTGGGCAAGTTCTTGATCTAGTTTGGAGATGTGGTTCCGAGCCTGTGCGAGCTGTAGCTTCAAGCGAAAGACTTCTTCGGCATCTGGACGAGAATCATCAAGCGTAACGCTGGCTGGTCGTGTAGTCGGTGCAGTGGTGGAGAAGCTTTCGGTTACCGGAGTGATTGGAAGCGAAGTGCTTGAAGAAGTTTGGTCTAAGACTTTCAAGAAGGAACCTTCGTCTTCTCCGGTTTTAGGGGCTTGATTATGCTGATTGTGGGCAATCTGCTGCTCTGATAGCCTGGTGAAGATCTAGAGGAGTAGTCAGCCACGCGCAGATTATGAGTTGACTTTATATACAGTATGTGAATATGAAGAAAGCTTGGAGGAATGGTTTTTACACTTACCTTTGGGTAACCTTGATTCGCTAGTTTTGAAGTAGTCAGAGGCGAGATGCCTTTGTCTTTCATCATAGCAACACCCGTTCCCACATCCTAGAGGATAAGAGTAAGTATAGATTTTACTCTTGTAACGATCAAGTGTTGAAATAGGCGGGAATGCAGCATTGTGAGGTGCTATCATAAATGTGTGGCTCATGGGGGCCGCAGCTAGAAACTTACGCAAGAGGTTGTTACAGTTGAGAGCACATCGCCCGCCTGCCTCAGGATATCTTTCTGAGGGGTGCCCACTGACAAACGCTGAGGAGTAGACCCAGAGGAGCTGGAAGTCGACATTTCATCCGCAGCAAACACCCCAGGGGAAGTAACAAAGACAAGGATAACGGGCGATACGACAGCGAGGACTCGTGGAATAGACAATTTCCCATAAGAGGGCCAGACTAGGCGTAGCGTGTGTGCCAAAAGTTCAAGGAGGGAAAAAGGAGAGAAAAAGTTGGTAAAGGATTCCGAGAAGTGGTTTATGTGGGAGAGAAATTAAAGAGGCAGAAATTGCAGAAGTTGATGTTAGTGTTCGGCTGTAGCCGGGGGTGAAAGAACGGCCTGTCAGGCTATTGGAGGAAGGAGCTGGCAGCACTCGTCAGTCCCTATCGCCGAAAAGGGCCACCGCCTTGCGCGCCACTCGCTAAAGCCAAAAGGCAGGATTTATACGTAAGTGATGGCTGAGAGCGGTAAATAAGGCCCCCAAGCGGTCTAGTGTTGGAAAAGATGAAGAGGAACACTGGGATATCTCCAATAGTCCAAAGTCTCAATAGTAAATGGTAAATATGTAGAAAACGGCAGAATAGGGGAAAGATGGAGGGTGGGGACGACGTGAGGGTCTAGTTTCAAGTAGTAGCACTTATAAAAACTAGAGAAATGGCATTCGAGGGAGATGAGTGCCTCAGTGAATCACCGCGAACTCCTCAAGAGCACCAGCAGAGCTTTCGTTGCCTTTCTCTTGTGCTTCCTGGCACTGCGTTATGGAGAGGTCAGTGGTAGAGATAGCAATGGATTATTGATGGAGGGATATTATCGCTTAAAGAGCAAACGGTGTAGAGAATCTACATACTCGGTGGGTATAGAAGTCACCACACCTTTCGCACTGACATTAGAAGCCTTCAAATGACTTTACCAGCTTAGAGGCTGTATTCTCAAAAGCTTTCCATTCCATTTGATGAGGACAATAGTTGACAAAATTCTCTATTTATATTCGCCTTTTCTAAGACACCTTTTTTTCGTCTTGCAACAGAATCAGGCCACCCCGTCTGAGCCAGGAGTAATTGTACAGTACAGTCGATTTTACATATTTCAAGTGGCAACACAAAATCATGAGCCGCCATATCCCTCAACGCCTTTTTGATCTTCGTAGCCACACTCCATACTTCACATAATATCTGTGTTCATGAGAATCCGATGTGGTAGTGTAGAGATAGTATCACCGCAGGTTCGTAATGCGATGATTATCGCTTCTTTCCAGCAGTAGGGGCTGCAGAATTATTAGCTGATTGGCTCTACAGGCAAACAAAAAAGCGCCCAGAAGTTATGGCTATGACATACCAGGGGGGCCTTTCTTCTTTTTCGGTGCGCTCTTTCCACGCTGCTTGAGCCTATAGTTGTTTCAGCGAGCCGCTCTACCAATTCCTTTTTCAATGCACCTACTCTTCAATGTATTCGAACCGGTCTTCCTCAGCCTCATCCCACGTAGCAAGCACCGGGCCGAATTCTCGCTTCACATCCTTGATTGATGCCAGCTTTCGGGGATAGTAGGCGGCGAGTGCTGGTCCTTTCAGGCGCTGTCGCAAGACCTTGTTGCCCATGCGAATCCCCTCAGGGTTGTACGTCGTGGCGAATACTTGGCATTGCGCCTACTACGTGTTAGCTAGAAACGGCAAACGACAGCATGTGGGATATTTACCTTCATCAAGTCTAACAACCGTGCACGAGGGACACTCATCTTTACATGCTTGATCTCCAATGTTGCGATCGACTTTTGACGTTGAATTGAAGTTTGAATGCAGACACAGAAAGAGACTACACTAAGCCTAATCAGGTCTGGTCTGTCGGCGCGTTTTGAATGTGGGCCATGTTCAATTCGCCCCAAGAATCCTTATCGATCCACCCTTTTATTCTTTCCATGAAACGCGAAGAATTTCATCATAGAGTTCTTGGTCTTGGAATCAGAATTGCAATGTCTAAACGACCAAATGCATCACCGGTGGACCATCGGGCAAAGCGGCTACATACCGGTGACTTCAGAAACAGTGAAGAATTCGTCAGCAACGCTGAGACAACAAGCCAAGCGTTAGCATCACTTGCAGCGCAGGCAGATGAGCTGGTTGACTGTCTTCAATCCTTAAAAAAACAGTTTTCACAGAGCAAGAACCCTTCAGAACTCCAATTTGGGAACGTAAAATCCCGATTATCCCGATTAACTAAGCAGCTACTTCCTTCATTTCAGATTATAGGGTCTCTTAATGAGTCTGACCTTGCGACAGCTACGCCCACGGCTGATAAGACGCCAACGGTATGTATCTGAATTTGCCAATGTATCTCATTATCTACCTAGCTAATTATCAACGTGAAAGGATACACCTCCAGGAGCTGCCCAAGATACTTTGAGCATACCAGTGCTCTCTCCTATCAGAGTAACTCCATGGAGCTCGTCAGAAATTCAGCAAGAATGGCCACCTCTGCCCCCCCTTCATGATCCCAAGCTTGTTGAGGAAGCGTTTACCCACCCAGGGCTGGGTCAGAAGTTCAACTACGAGCGGCTAGAATGGCTCGGCGATGCATATCTCGAGTTAATCTCGAGTTCTCTCATCCACCAAACATTCACGCAGCTGCGGTCTGGGGCTTGCTCTCAACTCCGTGAGAGATTGATTCGAAATGTCACCTTGGCCGAGTACTTTCGGCATTATGGTATGGATCGGTGGGCCAGACTTCCGGATAACTTTGGTGATAACAGGGGCTCTGGCCGGGGTAGATCAAAGGATAAGGATTTACTCAAGACACAAGCCGACATGTTTGAAGCCTATGTTGCGGCCGTCATTCTATCGGATCCCCAAGAAGGGCTTATCAAAGTGGTGGAGTGGCTGAAAGCCCTCTGGGGTAGGACAATCAAGGAAGACATCCAAAAAGCAGAGGCAACAAGAAGGCGCCACGAAGCTCAACCGGCAGAGGCGGAGGCAACGGAAAAGAATGCCAAGCAGCGGCTGAGTGTAAAAATTGTGACCAAGGGAGTAAGCATCGACTACAAAGATTTGCCTGGCGAGAAGAAAGACAAGAACCTGGGGCTCCCTCTGTATACTGTTGGAGCATATCTAACCGGTTACGGCGAAATTGGAAGACTATTAGCAGTTGGCACCGCACTGAGTAAAAAGGAAGCTGGCCAGAAAGCCGCCGAGACGGCATTGCAGAACAAGCGACTGATACAGGCATACGAGGAGAAGAAGAAGCAATATTTGCATGCTAAAGACGACAATGCACTTGTGAACAGACTCCTGGGATAGGTTGATCATGGCTACGACTACGTACAGATGGATGCTGGGGTGCATATTATGATGATGAAGGAATGATTTGGCATCTCGATACATTAAACTGGACTACTGTGTTTTAAAAGAATAATTACTTATAGACAGCAGGATGCTGTAATAAATATGCTGCCTTGTTATGCGGCCATGGGGGAGAACAAAACCGAGACACTGTACTGAATGGCCACTAGCGAAAATGTCTTGCTGTAAATCACCAGTTTGTAACCACTTGTTGCGTCATCCGTTCTGGGAGCCCAATCTCCCGATATGTGCGTCCTTAGTCTGTACAACTGGCTGTATGAGCTGCGTGGCACGAGCGGGTGAAAGGGGGCCACCCAATTGGGACAAACTTTGGGAGTCCATCGTCTTGGAAGAGGCTTCAATCCCAATTTGCATGGTTATTTCCCCATATATATGTAGGAATCAACGGGTAAATACAAGAACCATGGCTAATGCTGCATGATCTCGCTGCCGCTAATTCTCTGCCACTGATATCAGACCCTCTTCAGGTGCAACAAACCGCACGAGGTGTTGGCACCTAATCCGGGGTAAACTGGAACTAGAACACAAGCGGCGGAATCTGAACTTCGAGGTACCGTTTACTAAGCGTCCAGGCATCTTTCACGTGTCGAGGCAGGTATCCCATACCCGGGTCGATGACGCGAGGGGCCAGCTCAGGCTGTTGTGCCACACTCTTTTTCAGCAGCCGAGCCCCCTGGCCGGCAGCGTCGAAGGACCCACGGCTGGTGCACATTTCCGAGTTATGGAGCGCGTGCGCGCCGAGGTTCAATTGGAGCCGGACCACGACAGACCGAGCCGCAAGCTGTTTATCGCCAAACGAACGCCCGCAACATAATCTTGACATCCACTAAGTCGCCACGACTAATCACTGAGATCCTCTCGCTGCCGGCTCGCAACTTGCATCATCTTGGCTGAATAAGAGCCTGTCGCTGCGCTGGCGGCGTCCATGGAGTCGCTCTCCTTGTAGTGTTGCATCGAGTCTGAACTCGTCTCCGGCCATTATCGCCAATCGAGCAGTCTTTCCAGGCCGATACAAGTGCGCAATTGGCGCCTTATTCCACCCTAACGATTGCCACTTGCTGGTCACGAGGAGCCAGGGACCAGGAGGAGGACAGAAGTCAACAGCAACTTTAAAGGGGATTTTTTTTTCAGGGTGATTTCAAGAGATTGCATCAGGCCCGTTGGGAGCAGCAAGGCTCCCCGTCATAGCCGCCCCGATGGCGGACTCCGTAGGTGGGTATAATGGCAGTTGCATTTCTTTCCCCCCCCCCCCCCACGATGTGCCGCAATAGTACATGCTGACCGCCGCCCAATGCTGCAGATCGAGTCTTTGTTCATGCCTTAAACACCGTCAAGAAGATACCCAAGACTGGAGCGTCGCGGCCGCCCCCTTCCGAGCGGCTACGGCTCTATGGCCTCTATAAGCAGGCAATGGAGGGGGATGTGGATGGCGTTATGGAGATGCCCACGGCCGGGTCGGGACTGGCCCCGGATGAACTGCAGAAGGAACGGGACAAGTGGGATGCATGGAACTCACAAAAGGGTTTAACCCGGACCGAGTCCAAGAGGCGATATGTCGAGGCGCTCATTGAGACGATGCACAAATACGCAAATACGTCGTAAGTCTCTCAGATATATCCTAGATCACTGTACATGGAAGCTAACTCCTTTAAGCAGGGATGGGAGAGAACTCGTTGCTGAGCTCGAGTTCGTCTGGAACCAGATCAAAGACAATGTCGCCAGCTCTTCTGATTCCTCCTCTGCCAACCCGAGCGACCCCGCGCATGTCTTCCATCAGCCGAGGAGCGGTAGCGATGGGCCCATGAAGATCCTCAGCCCCATGAGCGAACAGGATGTGGTCGAGCTGCGATCCCGGCGGCAGATTGACGAGGATGACGAAGACGCGGTGGCAAGGGATGAAGAGGAACGTGCCATCAATCTTCAAAACAGTCGGTGGTCCAAGAAGATGGAACGGGCCATTACCCAGCTGACGGCAGAAGTTGCTGCGCTTCGCGAGCAGATTGCAACGGGACGGGAATGGAAATCGAAGAAGGAAAAGAGCTTTCCTTCTTGGGTTAGGTGGTTCATATTTGTCGTCATGAAGCACTTATTAATCGACTGCGTCGTTCTGAGCATAATACTCCTCTGGATGCGAAGCCGAAAGGACCGACGGCTGGAAGATATCGTGAGGGCAGCGTTACGACTAGTCAGGGAATACGTCAGAAAGGTCCTCCCGTCCAGATGAAACAGGGATAACAGCCCGACTGTACATAATCCCTGGCCAGGCGAAGCGTCCAGGGAGAAGCCATTACACTGTATTATTGCGGATCAGGTTCGCAACTACCCATGCCCCGTCACGAAATACCACATGCATCTCTCACGATTAAGGATTCATCCATTGTCGAATCTGTCTATTGAACCAAACAACCAAAGCAAATAACTTGTCTCTAATGATAACTGTTCAGGCTATATAACAAATACTATCTAGACTATAGAGGCCAATAAACATCTAGGTTCTGAATAACACTGTTTTTCAATTATTACTTTTTATTTGCATGTTTTCTTCTTTTTTGTCTTCTTCTACGCCTTTCATGTGTAGAGTGTCCATCATGTAGGTACCTAATGTATACACGGCACGTGGTTTTCGGCCAGTTGCTCCATGCCACCTGCCTTATACCAGACCTGCCCCAACAAATTTCTTGCACAAACTGCTCTCTGGGTATTTATTACCTGTCCTCCATGGAGCTTTCCTCTTCATCCTCTTCAACATTACCCTCTACAGCTTCTATTTCTGCACTCTACGATGGCCCATCTCGACGAGGCTGCACGGGCCATTACCCAAGCCCTCAACGTAAGCATATCACCATATCCTTGGGTTATAATATTTGCTTACAGTTCGCCAATTTCGTACTCCAGTCGGGGCATATCGGCGAATAGGGTCGCCGAGAACTCGAGAACTTTCTTGTGGTAGGTCATCTGCTCTTCCATCCCTTTGACCCCTAGGGCAGGTCTAATTAGGCTGTAGTTGTTTAATCGACAGTTCCCTGTCTGTTCCATTCATTCGGAACGAGTTCATGTGCTAGAGCAGGCATTCTGTTCGACTCATAGAGTCCATTGGGTGTGCCACATGTGCTTGGAGCAAACCCATTCTGGCGTTGTCATTCTCCCCTGTCAAGACGGACTTTGGGCCTACCAGAATCTTCCTCCTTGGTTTCCCGAGAACGTCCATGATGCCGCGTCTCATCCTTCTACACGGCCTGAGGATGGGAATGCGAATACAAATACTCTAATATCGATTGCTCAAGAGTCAGTCAGCTATGCCCGGCCTGCAGAAAACTCTGATGCTCATGAGCCGACCCAAAGTAACTGCATCAGGTAAATAAATGCGTTTCCCACAGTGTACTTCTCCAGCAATGTTTAATCCTAACTGTTGATTAGCTTCCACATCCCCGCCCGTGACGCTGTTCGACAAAATGAAGAACAGCAACCTAATATATTAGAAGAGGAAATTTTCAACATCCCTACCCCTGCCCTTACCGACTCAGCTTCCAACCACCCCTCTATTCCTGACTCTCCTGCTTCTGAAACTGTTACCAGCAGCCCATCTATGAATAGCGGTAGAGAAAATTGTCAGCATATATGGATTATATTTCGAGGTAGAGAAGAAGAAATGCGGTGTGACAATTGTCGCTTTCATCTCTTTGGTAGAATATATGAATGTAGGGGTTATTGTAATGCTAGAATTTGTATAAGATGTAGGAGGAATGGGGACAATTGACGTTGGGATGCTTGGAATATTTGGGATGATTGGCACATTCGGGATGATGAGTAATTTGCCTATTTCATTGATAGGGAGAGAATATTACATGATATGAGCAAGGCACGAACGAGTTATCATACTACTCATTATAGTGGTAGTTGTACAGAGGGCAAATGCATTAAATTATATGGCGTTCCATTCTTGACCATCATTACTATGCCTTGTCCTTAGTAGGGAACATAGGAACTCAGCCAAATGGTTGGTGTGTTGTAAGAAGGCAGAAGGATTTCGTGATTTATGATGGCGCCTATATTATATCTTTTCTATTTCCTAGTCCGCCATTTACTCCATGTATCGGGGTCTTTATCTGTGACTAGAGGTTTAATGCTTGTATCCTATGTTGTTTCTTTGGTAGGCAAGTCTAGGTTAAGTTAAGGGCGCGTAGGTCGAGTATGAATACCACCTAGGGATTGTGCTGAATGTCAGTGCAATAAGTAGTATCTTAGTGAAGGGATTCAATTTTCCAGAGTAGTCTCAACGTTTGGTATCTACTGGATTTTGCGCTCCGTAATCAATCCCAAGTCAAGAAGGAACACATAGATTATTGCGCATACCCCTGCGTGCGTGCGTCTCCGAGAATAGTGAAGAGGCGCAATGGAGCAGTCAGTCATACACCTGATTAGGCAGAGGACTCTGACCCTTTAGGAGCAATAGAGACCTCCTCGTATTACTGTTTTGTACCCAAAAAAAACACCCCCGCCTCCTAAAGTAAACAACCACATGTTCGGGGGCTGCTGCAAACAAGCAGGGATCAGGGCGTTGTCCCGAAATGAGCTTGTTCCTATTTCTAGGCCCGATATGTTCATCGAAACACGCGGTGCTCGTGATCCCGCACTGTGCCCATCTGCCGGTACGTACCTCTCTCCGCCATTGTTTGGGGGGATGACGAGCTCGGCTGTACTTGGTAGACGCCTGATGCTAAAGCGAAACTTGGCCCTGTGCCTCTTCCCACAGTGCAAATTGCAAGAGCCATACTCCCCCGGTCCCCCAACTAGCACTACAGATTGTCCCGCGGCCTTGTCAGCTCCATCACCCTCGGCAGAAGAGCGACGGACAATCACGACCCCAACCCATCGCATCGGCACGTTCCCACAAGTCAGCTCGCTCAGTCCGTCGCCCAGATGCATCGTGCCGCTGTCAGGGCGTTCCGGACAAGTCAAGGCCATCACTCCAGCCTGCGAAACCAAGCGCGAACCCAAGTGCGCACCACCCGCCGCAGCCACCCAAACACCAGCTTCCATCGTCAGCACCACAACGCCTCCAATGTGCCTCTGAGATCGTCCATGTACTTCCGCCGTCTGCCCGCCGCGCTGGCCTCTGGTCTGGTCCTTGGATACGGCGCTTGGTATTACAACGGCGCTGACATTGCGTCCGGCAGCCACGCTGTCACGCAGAGCTTCACATCCACCCAGGGAGCGGCCGATGCCGCGCCGACGCGCACCGTCTTGGTTGTCGGAGCCGACGAGTTGACACAGGGCACCATCGTGGGCGAGGGACCACTATACAAGTCATCGACTGAGGACGGCCGAAGGATCGTCGAGATGTTGACGCCCGAACAGGCCACGGCGAAGTTGCGGAGGCAGGAGCAGTCCTTCTGGGTCAATCGGGGCCAGGGCGTCACGCGATACGACCTGGTCCAACTGGGGAGCAACGATCCTATTGAGGATGACCACGCCGAGAAGATTGTCGAGGTGCCGAGCCGGGCCACCGAGGAAGAAGTGAGCAGCAGCGACTGGATGTTCTGGGGGGTTTTCGATGGCCACTCGTCAGTATATTTTCTTCTTTTCCCCCCTTTGTCTCACTAGATACTCTCTGTGCAATACGGCGTTGCTAACATGATGGCTCCTCTAGCGGCTGGACAACATCTGCAACATTGCGTGAGAGTCTCATCAGCTACGTAGCTCGAGAATTAAACAACACCTACAAGGCCTCCAATAACGCCGTGCCGGCTCCCGAAGCAATTGACTCGGCCATCAAGGCTGGTTTCACCCGTCTGGACCATGAGATTGTTCATAAGAGCGTCGAAAAAGTCTTCAAGGCTAGCTCCAAGGCTGTGGCTGCTGAGCTGCTGCAACCTGCCTTGTCTGGCTCTTGTGCCCTGCTGTCCTTTTACGACAGCAGGAGTAAGCTGCTGCGCGTGGCATGCACAGGTGACTCTCGTGCCGTCTTGGGACGTCGAACAAAATCTGGTAAATGGATAGCTACAGCTCTCTCAGAGGACCAGACAGGAAGCAACCCCACTGAAGCTGCTCGCATGCGCATGGAGCATCCTGGGGAAGAGCATGTTGTCCGAAATGGCCGTGTCTTGGGTGGCCTAGAGCCAACTCGTGCCTTTGGCGATGCCGTCTACAAGTGGAGTCGTGATGTCGCTGGAAGGCTTCGCGAGAACTTCTTCGGCCGGAGCCCCTCTCCTTTATTGAAAACTCCCCCTTATGTCACAGCGGAGCCCATCGTTACAACGACCAAGATCGAACCAGAGAACGGCGACTTTGTCGTACTCGCCACTGATGGACTGTGGGAAATGTTGACAAATGACGAGGTTGTGGGCCTTGTAGGCCAATGGATCGAAACGCAGAAGTCGGGGAAGCCAAGCTCACAGTTTGACAAGGCATGGTCCAAAGTTTTTGGCTCGCAGAGCAAGCCACTCCCCGTGGAGCAAGGCAGGGATGCGGTCGGTTTTGACGGAAAGACACCGATTCGCCTTCAGCAATGGGGAATCGATCCGGAAGCAAGAGACCGATTTGTCGTCAGAGACAAAAATGTCGCGACTCACCTTGTCCGCAATGCCCTTGGCGGAGCCAACGATGAGCAGGTCTGCGCTCTTCTAACACTACCCTCGCCTTTTTCAAGGCGATATCGGTTAGTTTCCCCTCTTCCCCGTTTCCATTTTCCAGTCGTTTAAAATCTTGACTTTATGCTAATCCGTTGCAGTGATGACTTGACGGTTCAGGTTATTTTCTTTGGTCACGGTGATAAGACAAGCGAAAAGACAGGCGATGTCACAGTTAACTTAGATGCAACGACAGATCAAGACCCTAGAGCTAGGCTTTAGAAGTATCAGGCTTAGGTTTCTACCTATTAGCGGCGGCGATGACGTTGCTAGCTGTACAAATATTTGTGATGATTCCAATGAACTAGGTTGATTTCATTTTCAATGCTCATAACAGCGGCGATGGGTATTTCATCCAGCAATGAAGACTGCAGTAGCAGTATATAGATAGGGCGAGCACAGGCTGAGAATGATTTCCCCTGTCGTGACTCTCTATCTTTCTCTCTTTGCTACTTATCTCTCGCCACAGTCGCTGCAGCATACTAGTAGGGAGCGTAAGGCATGGCGTACGGTTCCAATGAAGGCGATAGGGACGAATTGGAGGGGCCGGAAATGGGAATCTTGAGAGCTTAATAAAGGGACGTTTTTTGCGGTTTGCTGGCACGATCTGAGTGCGGTGTTGGGGAGTGTTCTTTACGTATTTAGTTGCTTATCGACGCGATGGACATGGAGGTGGTGTTTCTTAAATTTGATGAATATTAGCCGCAACGAATGACCGTATCTATTATGAAGCATTCATCTGTGATACTGATGCTACAATGTGGATTATGATTGGTTTTCTCCACTGCACGTTTGCAGAGGCACTCTTTGGCCAGCATCTTGGACATGGCGACTTTAAAGCTATTCAGGACGCAATAGCCCTTCCACGCCATGAGAAGTAGACTTTCTACTTTAGTAGAAGTTGGCCCAAGCAAACGTCTATGGGTATCTTTTAGAGCCTGGGATCCAACATCCAAGGTCTGGTGGTCTAGTGGTATGATTCTCGCTTAGGGTAAACCCTACAGCTTGCTTGCGAGAGGTCCCGGGTTCAATCCCCGGCCAGACCCGTTGAGTTGCTGTTTCAGCACGATATCCATCTTTTTGACGATTTTTTGATCCTTCTTTTTTATTAATCAATCATCACTTGAGTAGTTTAGTGGCATACTCGTGTGTTTTTGCATTTGCATGGGTGGATGATTGGCAAAGGTTGGGATTGAGCTTTAAAAGACGACGCTAAGCTATGTATATTAGGGGGGTATCAATAGTAAGAACAATAAACAAGTCTATACAAGTCAAAGCTAGGATTTGGATTTCGGCCAAAGCAGTTTTCTCTGCTTGAGGCAGACAAGCATTGTCACAAAGATGCTGATCCACACCATTATCAGGGCGATTGTCATGGCACATCCGAAGAGTTGCAGCCCTCTGTTCTCAAAGATGTTTCCCATGATTTCGGTTGCGGTGACCTATAGCAAGAAGGGGAAGGGTTAGAGAAAGCCCAGAGAGGAACAAGGATTCAAGCTGCTTACGAGAGCTGTATTTGGAAACACAAATGACCACCAGGTCATCTGGAATGGCATGCTCCTTCGTGTCCGTAGATACTTCCAGAGAGATCCAACAGACACGAGGAAGAACCACATGGAGAGACCCCAAAACCATAAGGCCACGAGGACAGAAATAATTTTGATAATCTCGACGCTGTGCTCTGTCCCGAGGAAATTAGGTGGAAGGATAACGTTGGCTTGACTTCCAAGTTGCGCTTCAAAGCGAGTCAGAACTACTTGAGCTGGTATCTTAAGCTGAGAAAATTTGGACTAACCAATTGATGCAGCCGTGAATGCGTAGGGTCCGATTGAGATAAACTTGTAGCCACGATTAGTGTTATGATTAAAATATTGGTTGCAAAGCCAAAACTTACAACACCAGGTCGTTGAAAGTCCCTAGGCAGTTTTTGCGTCATCAACCGATAGATGAAAGCAGCAGATATCATGAGAGCAATCAAACAGCCTGTGCCTTGCGTAGCAATGGCTGATAAAGCAACAGCTGGAGCATACAGCACATCAATGCGGCCAGTGTTGGAAGCTGCTGCGATGAGATTGCCAGCGAAGGGCGCCGTGAGTAGGAGAGGATACGCTGGGAATACCCAAGTGGGGGTCATCATGTGAATTGGAAATACTCTGTTTATATGCGTGAGACACAAGAACTCAAAAGAAGAGGCTAGGATGGGCTGGTAAAAGGAGCGCAACTTACAGGGTTGACCATAATATGAGATATAAGCCAGCACTAGCAATAGCGCTCAGCCCGGTATATATCCAGAACAGGATCTGCAAAGTTTTAAGCAGCCAGACGCCACAATGGGGAGCGCCATATTGGCAAATATTGATAAGTATAACGGCAATACTGGAAGACCCGTAAGGACTCAGATGCAACTAAATAATCACAGGAGATGCAGAACTACTTACGAAACGAACTAACAAAACCGTCATTTAGTCATTGAGACACCACTGTCACATAGAGTGATGAGAGCTGAAACTTACAAAGGCGGGTATGAATAAGGATTCGACTTGATCCGTAAAAGATTTGGTAAGGCTTCCGGGGCGCAAGTAGAATCGCATGGATAGGAAGACGGAGTTGGTAAGGAACAGAACAATGTTGAGCAGGCAGAAGAAGATACCAACGCCATTAACCCACTCGGCCTTGTAAACCACTTTGCACTAGGTCAGTAAATGTTGTGACAGGTTCCTCATGAGGATTGGTCAATTCATACATCCATGAAGTACACTGGACATTCCTCCAGTAGCCATTGTCTAACATTGAAAAGGTGAGCTGCTGACCCATGGTGTTGAGTAATCCTCTTTTCCCCTTGACATACCATAGTAAAGAAAGTCCATTGGTAGCAGGCAATGCGGTCCCGCAGACCAATTCGGCGAGGCAAGGCATTTTTCTCCAAGTCCAATATTACGGAATCAAGATTTGGCGGGCTACCTGAAGATTGATGTGTATCGGGACTTATATCTCGGCCCGTGGCAGGGTAAGCAAAATGGGGACGCCGAGGGGCTTGCGCCAGGAACGAGATTGAGAGCGCAGATGGATTTGGAGTCGACAATGAGATCCTGGCAGGCGTGTTTGCCCCAGAAGCCGTGGGAGTCGAGCCAAAGAAAAACGATGGCTGGTTGTCCTCCGTCGGCGACTCATAGCCATCTACCATGGCACAACGCTGAGAGGGGGCCATGGCGGAGTTTCCAGATTGTCGGGATGGCGGTTCCCTAGGCTCGAGAGCAGATGCAGCATGAAGATCTGGTTCGGCTCAGCATGAGTGAGGGCGATGTGCACGTAGAAAAGATGAATCAGGAAGACGACGTTGTCCAGGAACAGCGATCCCAGATTGGCCAAAGGCATCTCGGGCATGCATGCAGCCTAAAAGGGCGGGACAGCGGCGAGCTGAGCGGGATTGTGGCGGCGAATGAAGCGGCCTGGACCGGTTGAGTCCGTCAAGCCGGGGTTGCCGTTGAGCAGAGCAAATGATTCCTAATCGGCGCTGGTGGGGTTGAGAAGATGCGACAGAAGGTTTTTTCACCTTCTACGGAGTATTGAGTCCTGGTTTGCGTCACTGGGGGCCAAACAGGGCTCCAGCAGGTCGTAGGGGAGGCTGTAATGATGCAATAATTGGTGGATGGTTTCGTCGGTCAGCCTCAGTCGGAGAATAACAGCAGCTGCAGGTGTCGGAAGCTGGATGCTACTACGGAACGCTTCCGACTTCTCTTCGGAGCGATTCCGACTTTTCCTTGCTGTTGGGGGCGATGCGGTGGGATTGATATGCCTGGTTTGCCCTGCGGCTTAGGATTTAACACGCCATGGGTGAGTTTGTCGATGATGGCGCAATCTAAATACTAATCATATTTTCGTGGCCGGAGATGGTGCAAATCCTAGGCAGCGGGAGAGATTGTTGATAGTAAATAAACTCTCGAGCCCATAGGCAGGTTGGTAATAGTGTCAGTACGAGCACAGAGGGGGAAACTGTGTAGATACAGTGGAAGGTGGAGTTGTTAGGCGGGTAAAAGCAGAGCAAATAGCCTAGCAAACCGCCTTCAGAACACCTAAAAGGTAATATGGCATGACATCTCGCACTGTACGAAAGCCTGGGCTGGGCTGTTCCTACTACTAGGTAGTAGCCTTGGAACATTCTAGCTGAAGCAATGTCGATTTCAGCTCCTCGCAATTGGTTTCCCTTTTGGAACGCTATATGTGTTTTCAAATAGTACAACAGAAAAAAAAAATGTTGGCTTTTTGAAGCTTCCTAAACATACTCGCCACTCGCTATGTTCCGCCTCTCCACATTCCCCGGACACTATTCCAGACTCAGGTAATGCTGCTTTGCAAGTCGGCAGAAGCTCCACTACACGCTTCCGTAGTTGGATTTGCTTAAGCTCTATGCCAACAGCTGTCCACGTGACTGCGAAAGTGACACATGTTAGCTGCCATCGTCATTGTGCGGCGCCACATTGAACTTCATCTGCATCATATACTATTATCAAGTCCACGAGGCTGCGCCTTTTGGACAAGATTCTCTCACCGTGGTAATGCGTTATACTTCATAGCACCAACCTAATATCCCTTGTCAACATTCCAATTTCAACCGAATTCTTCTCTCTCAGGCCGCCCGCTTCTTTCTTCCACCGACCAGGCACACGAGCATCCGCTTTCCCTTCTCGACCTTGTATATACATATCGTACCACTTTTATCAAAGTCTCCAGCATGAATGTCTAAGGCGCACGGGATAACACAGAGCACGACAAGACAACCATGACGTTTACAAACGCCCCTGTGACCAGGCTGACCGTCCTGGGCCTGGTCTCGACCTCAATAGCCGCTAGTCTCTTCGATGCGAAACACTATTTTTACATCTTCATTGATACTCACCTCTTCCGGTATCGACAATTTTGGCGGCTTCTCTCTTACCAATTATGTTATACCAACTCAACGGAAGTGCTCTTCGCGGCCATCTCGCTGTATAACCTTAGAAGCATTGAGCGGATGTGGGGATCGAGGAAATATGCAGTAAGATCTCTCATTGTGTACTGGCGTTGCGGCTTGCAATGCGATGCGGTTTACTGACAAGCACAACTGTAGTCATTCCTTCTCATCTCATCTCTACTCACAGCCATATTCCCACCGCTAATCCTTGCCGTCTTTCGACCTCTTGCACCGAGTTTATTCAACTACATGCCTGCCGGACCTACGCCTATCATCTTTGCAATTCTAGCTCAATTTCACGCCATGGTCCCCCAAATGTACAAGTACCGGATAGCAACATCTCAAGCCCCACCAACGAATGAGCAGTTTTCCGGTGTTACCTTATCAGACAAGTCTTACCAGTACGGCATCGCCTTTCATCTGGCCCTACTGCAATGGCCTGGCTCTGTTCTTGGCGCTGTGGTTGGCTGGGTTGTAGGATATTCTTGGAGGGCAGGGCTGCTTCCCACGTCCTTTACTACGTGGAGACTCCCAGGCTGGATAGTGGGCTCAAGCTCCTATAGGAGAAGTGCTGAGTTTGAAGGTCTAAGGCGAAGATTGGAGGGAGAGAATCCGGCTACGGCCGTGTCAACTGGTGTTCAAGGCCAAGCCGATGGCCAGACTGATCGACGGCGCACCATGGGACAGCAGATTATGGACCAGTTCCGAGAAGCATTATAATAGACTCGCATGATGTGACATGACATAATTACCAACTTCGAGACAGCGACGATCTCTCAATACAAGACACTAAGCTAAATGTTTCAAATACCGATAAGGACCATGATTGCCCTCATTATCGTGAAATGACGTGTGAGTACAGAGAGGACTCTGCATGGGCACTAAATTAAACATGCACTACCCTCATCCCTAGCGTACAAACAACGTTCACATGGAAATGCTTGCTCCTCTGGTTAGTAACCGCATTGCACGTGAAAGCATGGCTCTTGGATTCTACAATGCGCGCACTCTGTCGTATCATTTTTTTTTAATGAAATGAAATGTCTTCACTGCTTTCGGCGTACGTATCAGAGCCCTAGGATTGTCTAATGAAAGTGGGTAGGCTATTTCGGGGATCTCACAAACGTGGGAAATTAATTGTACCCGCAGCTCCAGGTGGTATTATGAAGATGGACCGGATTGCAGACGGAGGAGTACCTGGTCATTGCGGCTGCGAGGGGCAGCAATCACGCGCAAAGGTGCCATTTCAAAGCTGCAAGGCATTTTTTATGACCCCAGCAGGAGTGCCTTTTTTTCCTTTTTATTCGCGCCCTGCTGCACGACAGCTTGCTAGGCACACTTGTGGAAATGAGAAGGATTGTTTTGGCTGCACAGAGCTGAAGCGCAAAAAGCAAAAGGTACAAGTCCTACGCACGCCGCCATCCAACGCAATCCGATAGCTCGGCAGCCGGAGCCACAGGCCTTGCTCGGATAGGCCTAGCGGCGGGATGACAGAGGACGAGCTTTCAGGGGTAAAGACGCCTCTAAGATCATCTTTTGCCCCAGCCGCAAGCTCCCGGCCTGCCAATACGGCCAATATGGATGGGCGAAGGGCTTTTCCCTTGCATGCGCTATGCACAAGCTGAGGGGCTGGATTCAGTGGCTGCAGTTCCCCCAAGCCGGCGCAAGCGCTGTGGCAACCACCCAGCACAGGGCCTTTGGCGGTGCCAGGGCTCTAGAATCAGGCACCTTGCGTGCCTGGAGCCTGTCGTGCAGCGCCTCCGCCTGCTGTGCCTGGCATCCCTCGTCCACCGTAATCTGCGATTGGGCCCTGTAAGAGTGGCCACCAGCTCCTTTCTTTTTTTATCCCCCCTCCCAACCTAAATGTTGAAGCCAACAACCTCTAACCTCCAACTGCTGTTGACTCGGGCTAATCACGGCTGTCTCGTCGTGTTAGACGCTGCCGCCGCGCCATAGTGTCTCGTTTTCCTTTCTTTCTTTTTTGGTCTCAGCTTCGTTTTTTTGGGTTTGGATTTAGATTTGGATTTTGCTCAATCGCTCCAGCTGCGTCCTTGCGCCGACGACGTGCTCTTCTTCAAGAGGCTCGACACTCGCTTCCCACGAACTTTGGCTTCCGGTCTCGACCAATACCTCCTCATTTGCTTCATGACTCTTACGTCGAACCACACGACTCTATAGTAGCGGGACTCGAACCTCCAATTTCACCACCTAATGTACTAATACGAACCAACGCGTGACGAATTCGGACGCCCAACATGAACGGATATCAAACGGAGCGAAGCTCCTACGACGACGAGACGTCCAGCGTGTCTACACCAATTTCAAGCCACGGCGACCATGCCGTGGCAGGAGGATATGAGAAAGGCGGGCTCAACGGATATGAGAACACTGCGCCCCAGCTTGAACCGGTAGGTTATGCGCCGGCCATATCAGCCAGCCTGGCTACAGTGTTAACGCGTCCCAGATGGATCCCAACAATGCGCCGAACGGGTCGCTCGCCGATCTCAAAGATCCGATTCAAGTACATTTGCTCACCGAAACTGCACTCTCCGACAGCAAAGAATATGAAATCCTATCTCAAGAAGAGGTTGATAGGCTGAAGAAACAGTGCCAGTTGCTGAGCCAGCGGGTAGAGTCTACGAGGACAAATTTGGCCATTCAGTCAAAATATCGAGATGCAGCAGTATCCATGGCCAAATTATACTCCGCTGGTAAATCCGAAGAAGAGCTTCTGGATGACCCCAGGGCGAAGGAAGTCGAGCTAGAGAGGGAGACGACTGAGAAGAAGTGTGAGGAATTATCGCGCGAGCTTTTCAATCTTGAGAAGAACCTCATAGGACCTCAGAGGCGCCTTCTTCAGCATACAGCTGGTATCCTCCAGTTGACTCACAAAGCGTCCAAGAGGGCTTCTGACCGGGCCGTGCTCAATGAAAACGGCATCCCTGGTAGTCCCGAAAGTCTATATACTTACTCTCAGAACCGAGACAGCCTGGCGCATGCCATGGATGACAACTATTTCGAAGATCCGAGCCTCTATCAGCTTGATTCCTTCGATGGACTGCAGACCGGGCATCTGAAGTCGGCAATTGATATACCTTTGAAGTCACCTGTCCGAGAGCAGGCGAACCACCTTCGGGGAGAGATTGATAAAGCTCGAGAAGAAAATGCACTGCTGGTGAACCTTGTCGCCGATATGGAGCAAAGGCTCGAGAGTCTAAGCATGTCGCTTCGAGAGACCATCGTCAAATTCAATCCTGAAGTAAACAGCGACTACCTGGAGCCTCCCCGAGAACCAGCCACCGGCGAGTTAAAGCCCGGTGATATGCTCAGGAAACAAATTGACTATCTGGAGAGCGGGCTTGTCGCCGTGCAAGCAGAACAAGAATCTTTTGTGGGTAGTGGCGGCAACGGCAACAGTAATTACCAGCTAGGCGATGGCGCCGAGCAGATTGAGTCTGTCTTAATCGGTCTTTGGAATAAGATGCAATCTGGTTTCGCTGAAAGGAAGCAGCGAAACGAGGAGCGCCGCAGGCAACGCGCTGACAAGGGGTTGGTTGACGACGATGACACATCAGATGATGAGGCATTTGACGCGGATGAGACTTACAACTTGATCGCCTTCTCTTCCAAGGTTCAATGGCTCTTCTCTCGAACCTCAACGTTGAAAGACCAGAAATCTGTGCTCAAGAGACAGATTAAGCAGCAACGTGAGCTCAACAACAAGACTGACGCCGAAAAGGACGAGGAAATTGAGCGGAGACAGGAGGAGTTGGATCAAACTCGCTTCTTGCTCGAGCGAGCTGAGAAAGATGCTTTCGACGCCCAGACAATGTTGGCCGATGCTTTGCAGGATCTCGAAAAGGCTCAGGGATCATCTTCTGGCATCTCTGAAGAGGAACTTCGCACGCACATTCTCAAGATAGAATCTCTAGAAGCTGAGATTGCCACGCGAAGCGCAAAGATGGAATCCTTTGAATCTGAAATTGAGGCACGTGATGCCAAACTGGAAGCTCTGGATTCTGAGGTTGAAGCAAGCAATGCAAGGGCAGAATCCCTTGAGGCCGAGATTCAAGGACATAAATCCCGAGTTGAATCTCTTGAGGCAGAAATCCAGGCCCGTGCCGACCGCATTGAATCGCTCGAGTCTGAGATCCATACGCGCAGCGCTCGGGCAGAGTCTCTTGAAGCCGAAATCCTCGCAACAGGCGTTCGCATCGAGTCACTAGAGGCAGAAATCCAAGCCCGCAGCACTCATATCAAATCTCTTGAGGAGAAGATCCAAGGCCACGACACACACGTTGGGTCGCTTGAGGCAGAGATTCAGACACGAGATTCACAAATCAAATCACTGGGATCTGAGCTCCAGGCTCACAGCGAGAGAGGTGGATCATATGAGGCTCAGATTGCCACATTAGAAGCCGAGAACAAGAAGTTCCTTGAGCTAAGCTCTCAGCTAGACGGCGCCTCTAGGGAGAAGCTGGCAGCTGAGGAGATGGCCAGAGCTCTGCAGCAAGAGATGGAAGATATCAAGGCAAACCACGCAAGCAAAGAGAAGGAAATCGCGCAAAAGGATTCAGACCTGGAGCAACTGAACATGACACTAGTGGAACTCAAGACTGAGCTCACAATTGCCCAAGCGGAGCTGGACGGCGCATATGGATCACGCGCCGAACGTGCTGCAGATGCGGCAGCTCTGAAGAACAATGATGAAGTCCACAAGCTTTCAAGCCAAGTCGAAAGACTCAAGAAGGAGTTGGCCGGAACTGTACAAGATCTGGAGGCGATTACCAAGGAGACGATTGGAGCAGAGCGCGAGAAGATAGACCTTGAGCAAAAGGTAGACGAGGCACTCTCGGCCAAGAACAGCTTGCAGGCAGATCTGGAGAAGTCCAGACATCTGATTGCGAAGCTGCAAGAGGACCTTGACAGCGAACGATTCAAGGTCGGCGTCGCACAAGGGGGCGTGACCAAGGTTGGTGCCGGTGCGGCTCTGCTCAGTGAGCAGTTTAGGACGTCGATGCGAGAAGAGCGGAAGAGGTTCCATGAAGATATGAAGGTACGTGCATGCGGAGCTCCTTTTTTGTGGCCGTTTGATATACCAGTACTAACAATGATGTCGCATGTAGGAGGAACGTGCCAAGTACCGGAAGCTGGAAGAGGAGCTCAGCCGACTCAAAAAGAGCCAAGCCGCAGCCAAGAGCCCTTCAAATCCACAGTAGAATCCATCAACAGCCTCGGTCTTGTGGTCTTGTTCTGCGCCTTCTTTTTTCTTCCACACATTTCATGTCCTATCAAGCGTCTCTTGCCATTCCATTTTACCTATTCCGTCTTTTAATCTTCTTGTATATGATACCAACTCGATTGGCTTTGCTTCGATTTGATTCTTTGTTTTATATGGATGGCTAGGCCGCTATTTTTTTTTTTTTACATCAAAGTTAAGTAGCGGCTACGGCTGACAAACCCCCAAGGGTTTTCATTACCTCCTTGAGCCCCACGCGGTGCGGCTGCATAGAACCATAGGTGTTATCTTGGTTTGTATCTGTTTGTCTTAGGATAGATTTGTTCCATGGCATGCGAGGGGGCGGCCTGTGAATTTTTGGATAATGATTATATTTGAAAAAAGAGGTGGTTGGATGATTAACTAGATTAAATAAATATGTATTTATTAAAAATAAAAAACGTTGACTTATTTTTTTCAGCATAAGATGTGGATGTCTTCTTTAATATAGCCTACACTTCACCATACCTGCATCCCTTTTCACTCTATATACATCTGCAAAGTGCGCGGTATATACTTTTCCACCATCTATTTCTCAAAACTTTATACATAGAACATCATCCAACTCAAAATCATTTAGCAACAAGTACCCTAAGAGGAGATGTCAAAAAATACAGTTGGTAATTCTTGCGCTACATTTTCATAACAAGTACATTGTTCGTTCAATGTACCGCAGATTTAAGAGAAAGAGAAAGGCGTACTTGTTGTCTACATCGGGAAATCGACTTACACGCTATTGGTCGAAAAAAAAAAGGAAACGATTAAAAAAAGAGCTGGCGAGGAAAAAAACACATATACATACAAGGTAGTATTCGTTTTAGCGTTGGAAGTGCCCGTTATAAGTTTCGTTTTGAGAATATATTGTCCCAGATAGGTAATTGCCATATCTCTAGTGGTTATGCCCACTAGCATACGGAGAAATAACCGGAAAGTCTAGACTCGACTCCAACAAACAGCATTTTACATCCAACCATCTCGAGGGGACTTAAGCTTTCAAGTATTTTTATATCAGATTCAAGTGATCTAGTTATCCAAGCAACTAATCTAACACTTCTCCATCTTTCTCTTTGCATTACTCCTCCCGTACAGAATAAAAAAAAAAGACATTCTCTTTATTCTTTCTTTTCCCTTCTCTCTCTCGCTCACATTCTGTGAGGAGGATCCTCCGCTCTATTTAGACGATTCTAGCTGCTAGTAACAAAGCATGCATATTTCAACACCCCCAAAAACCCAAAGTAAATGAAAAGAGAGAAAAAAACGACAACTAGAAAATCATAATCTTAAAAATTGAATTCAGAGATGGACAGAGAAAAAAAAAACATAAAGCAGCCCCTTTGGTATCGAGCGGTAAAAAAACGTAAAAATAATAAGTGGACCAAAGCACTCAATCCACTGTTGAGCCTCCTCCCAAGTTCCAATAAACGCCATATTCGTAAACAAAGTAGTTAAAACGATCCAAAGCGGGATTAAGATGGCAAAAGTAGGTAGCGAATTAAATAGAGTTAAGATGATAAAGGCAGTATGGTGTTGCGGCAACTGCTTGGCGAAAGTTCAGGAGTCTAACGCAAAAAAAATATGCAGAAAATGCTCCAACAGGCTGTATATGTGGTGTGCGCGTAAAGAAGGGGGCGTGTTCGAGGGTATAACTAAGGGTTGTGACAGCTTCCCAAAGCAAAAAAAGAAAAAAAAGGCTCAAATTTTAGATTTGCATCGACTCGTCATCTACCGTCATTTGATCGACGTCGTCGGCATATGCCAGCTGAGACCAAACTCGCCAATGCAGAATACCGAGGTGCGCAAGCCTGGTAGCAATGTCATCGACGCTTGCATCGTCGTAAGGTTCTCGCGAAGCCCCGTCGGTATCGCGATCTCCTGTGGCGGGGCGGCGGCTGGGAACGCGAACGCCGGTCGCAACTGAGAAGAGTGCGACGCCGGAGAGTCCCTTGAACTCGCGCACGCGAAGGCCCAGGTCGGCCATCAGGCGGCTGTGAAAGCTTTCCTCGACATCTCGGTAGTAAGAGGAGTCGACATCGCCAAGGGCAGACGCCAGTCTGGCCTCGAGCTCGGGCAGAGCGGTGGACGGCAGGTTAACAAACCGGAAGATTTGCAACGCCATTGACGGAGCCATCATCTGCCATCGCGCAGAGGGCTGACTCGCTGGCGGCGAGGTCTGCAGCAGCGCAACCAGGCTGTGGAACAGCTCACGAGCCTTGGTCTGTGAGTCCTGCTTGGGCGCGACGTAGGAAGGAAGCACAAAGGAGGATCTGGGAGACGAAGAAGCAGAGCCTGCTGCGCTGTGGACGACGCTTGATGGTCGAGAGGAGGATGGCGGTGTGTTGAAGTCGAATCGGTCCATGATGTCCTCGACGTGGGAGGGGCAGCCAGACGAGGGCGCTGCCGGGCTGCATCGCCGCCCTATCCTCTCAAAGTCCTCATAGACACGCATGCACACCTCCAGATTGATGGCATCCAGCACATCGGCCCTCAGCTTCATCAACCGCTCCTCGTCGAACAGAAAGGTGTTGGGCAGCCGTTCGTCCCAGGCAGAGGGCAGCATCAGCCTCGACAGGCCTTCAAAGAAGACGCCCATGTCTCCAAAGGATTGTGAGGGATGCCCTCGGCTGTCGGTATACGTCTGCTCTGCCTCCTTGTACCACTGCCTTGACATGCTAATGTCGGTCTTGCCCGACTCCATCCTCTTCAAGAAGAACTTCTGCTCAAAGTGGGTCGTGTCCTCGATCAAGACGGGCCGCAGGCAGCGAATCTGGTGGTTTGCCACGTCCAACTTCATGGCCTCCAAAACGCTCAGCAGGCTGCGCATTCCGGTGACGAGCTCGTCGAGATCCATGTTGCGGTTTCCGTTGCTCAGCTGATTGTACATGGTGTCCACCCACTCGTCGCGCATGGGAGCGCAGTGCGATTTCAGGACACGCGAGAGCCACATGGCAAGCTTCTCAAGGTCGGCAACGCCCTTGTGGAACTGCTGCATGAGCAGTTCGACGTTGAGGCCCTCTTCCAGGAACTGGCGGTCTCGCTGGGGAACCAGCGTCTGGATGATGTCCTTGACAGCCTTGAGCAGGATGGGCAAAGTCCACTCGTCGCTATCGCCATGCTTGTAGATGAAGGTTGGTCTGTCAATGATGAATTCCGAGAGCTCCTGCTTCAACGTCCTCCAAAACTGGTTTGCCTTTTCTTGCTTTCTCCGGCCCTTTTCTCCATCCAGATTGGGACGGAAATGGAGCTCTGGGTCGAAGTTGATGTCATGGCGAAGCTTGGGGTTGTGAATGATCTTTGAAACATCAAGCTCGCTCAATGTAGACCTTGTGACGGGAGGTTCCAGAGGTAATGTGTGAAGGGAGGATGGCAGAGTAGGCTCTGGGCTGGCGGCAGCTGAAACCGGCCCTACAGAGATGGCAGAGTCGGATGAGGGATTGCGGGTTAGGGGAGCAGACTCGGGCGCCGAGGCACGCGGGTCGGCCTGACACTGTCGAGGCGAGACTTGTGATGACTGTACAATCTCCTGTGCCGTCTCCTCTTGGTTTGATGGGGGGACTTCGGATTCCTTTAGAGGCTCGCCTTCGGTCTTGGGCGGGCATGGAGCCGAAGTCGACAATTGCCTCCGGGACCGCTCTATCGATCCTCCAGTTTCCTGCTCCGGCACCATCTTGTTTAGAGAAAGAAAAAAGGCGGTTGTTGAATATGGCCTCTTCGAAGTCGAACGGGAGGGAAATTCCTTTCTATCTTTATATATGTGTATGCGCTTGAAATGATATAGCTTCCGTTGCTGCAGGTATCAGCCTGGTGTGGATGAAGCCGCTTCTTGTTCGGTAACTTCGCCCGTCAAGGTAAGTGTTATAATGAATGTATGCCTCGACTGCACAAAAGCCGACGGTTAGCACTTTTTTAACTTGATGCCGGGGTTTACGCAAAGCACATCTCAAAGAGAGTGTAACCGATTCCAATGAACGGGGGGCGGTTAACAGCAGATACAATCGGCTACTCAAGGTTACCGTTCCTGGGGCTCTTTTGCGTGTTGAACAAAGCCCACAAAGAACGAAAGTCAAACCCCCCCTTTTAGTGGCGTCGTCCAAGTGCCGGAGGTGAAATACAATGAGTTGAAGGCCGATTGGGCTGGCTGTTGCTTTGTTGTTGTTGTGTGTGTGTGTGTGTGTGTGTGTGTATGTGTGTATACGTACTTGGTGTATAAAACAAAGGCGTGCGCTTGAGAGTAACCCCGGAGACGACTCGATATATCCTTGGTTTCTAAAATTGGTCTGCCAATATCTTTCTCTTTTTTTTTGCAGTTCAAGGTATTCCGCTGGTAGGCAATTCTCGCTATCAAGACACGATCGGATGGCAAAAGGAGCACAATGGCCGGGGGGGTCGACGCCAACTAGCCAGGTGAAGCACAAGGGGATTACGCCAAGTGAAGGAGAGGTGGAAGCACCACAAATAAAGAGAGAGTTGAGAGATGGCAAGATGGGAAGATGGGACGGGGGGACGGGAGAGTAGAAAAAGAGAAGAGAAAAAGAAACGAAGAGAAAAAAAGTAGGACAATTAGTCAAGTACAAGTAGGAGGCGTCTGGCAGCAGGACTAGTGGGAAAGCATAGCAAAAAGAAAAAGGAGCGGAAAGACGGGACCCTGGGAAACGGAGATGGCACGAGGATGGCAGGGACATATAGGATCCCAGGATCCGGAGGTATGGGGGAGAGGCATGGCTGAACGGGCCTAGCACTACTAGGTAGGGTACTACTACTAGGTGGTAGTTAGGTACGAGTACCTTGCTTGCACTGGGAGGTACAAAAGGTCACCCAGCACCCGCGCATGCAGGCCCAAGAGACCTCCTGAAGGGCTAGCGCTTTAGTGAACTCGCGGAGGGAGGACTGCAATCTTAGGTGTGCCTGAAGTACCGCATACCTGGCGGTGGGCGCCCAAACGCAACCACGGCGTAGCGCTGGAGTGCGTGGCAATGCCGGGGAGAGCGAGGTAGCGGGTACTTTGTCCATGCGACTGGCACAATGCGGCTCGCTGGGCCACCCTAAGCGTCGCAGCAGCCAGGGCGCCTGCCGTAGGGGCCCTGAGCCAGCAGTTGCGCAACAAAGTACCCAGTACCCAGTACGCCGTGCATGCGCGTGCATGTATGCACAGGTACCGGTACACGCCTCTCCGGTGCAGCGCCGAGGGAGGGAGGGTTGGAGGGAGCAACAGCCAGTGAGCGCTGCGACACTTTTTTTTTTTTTTTCCTGTTGATGTTATGTTGACAAGAGGCGCACACGCATAGTGGCGCTACGGAATAGGCCTCGTACGTAGCCAGAGAGCCCGCGGCAGGGCAAAAAAAAAAAATGTTATGGATGGAGTGGGTACGGCAGCACATTGCGGCGCTCATGGGAGCAGGGCAGGGCGCTGGAGGCGCTATCGGCGCTGTCGCAATCTGACCACGCATGGACTCGGGACGAGGCCAGCAACACCACGGCGCTGGGGCTTCCGGAGGGGGCGACAGAAAGTTGCTGGTTCAACCTCTCAAGCCACCGCGCAGGGGGGGGGGAGCTTAGCAGGAGGTCATGGTACTTGCACGCCTCGTGCATATGCTTCAGACACGACAAGTATTTTAGTACAAGTAGGTGTGTGTAGGCGTGGGGGAGGGAAGACGGAGGCCCTTTTGGGACACCACACTGTGTGGCCTCACGGCTGCTGGCATGCTCACGCTCACACCTGAGTGTGAGGTGTCCCATGTGGATACACCGTAAGTTGCTCGCCGTAGCGACGCTGCCCTTGCATGGGCTCAAAGGCCAAACGCCGCGCTTCAAAACACAAAGGGCGGCGAGCAAAAGGCGAGGAGTCATGACTAAGGAGATGGAAGGCGTTTGGAAGGGAGGCGGACGGACCCAATCAATCAAAAAACAGTGAAACGGCCGAGGTGAGATGTCCAATGAATGCCCTAGCAGTGCAGTGCAGTGCAGCGCAGCGCAGCAATAGGGAACGACGGTCGTATGTTTTTTATGCCATCACCGTCGTATTATGCGTCAAAAGGCGCCTCGTCTTGCCACGTCTCTCTCCCCTCTACTCAGTGCCCTGCAGCCGCTGCCATCTCGACCAGATGGTGTGCCAGAGGGAGCCACATGCACCGCAACTTGGTTTCTTATTAATAAGAAAAAGGCATCACCACCTGCGTGTGGGTTGAGCAGAGCCAGAGCCAGAGCCAGCGCCAGCGCCAGACGCCGGCGGATCTCTTGTGGTCATGGAGGCGGACCGCCCTCGTATTGGCCGCTGCAGTTTGCACTGCGGCCTTATCCCAAGGCCCAATGTTTGCCTGCAGTCGTGGACAAACTCAGAAGCCAGTGCAAAAGGCCGGACCTTGCACTGCTGCCGCTAGAATGCCCACCCAGTACCTCAGCGGCGCAACATGACAGCCTGTCACGCAGCCAAGTGCCACATACCAGCGCCACTGGGCGGGCTAGAGATGGAAAAGTTTTTTTTTTTCCTTTCCTTTGTCTTCTCCAATTAACTTTTTTCCTCGGCCTTTTGAGCAGCGCGGCATTGTTACCGGTATATCTCCGTTTCGCTCGCCCTCGGATCCGGTCAACGAGCGACTTGGGGCTCCGTATTCCAACGCAAAGGGCAAAGAACTGCAGCAGCACACCCACGCCTATCCATTGCCAACGTCCCTTTCGCCACCGGCTGACATGCTGGCAGCACTACTGCTCCGTAATAAATGTTGCCTTGGCGCGGCTGGCCACTGAAAAAAAAGGACGACGACGGCAAACGAGCAGGCTAACAGGGTAGCCCCTTGTAGTGTGGGATGACACACTCGATAAGATGCCAGTAGTGGATGAGGTTAATGCTACGCTTGCCATGGAACAACTTATTTTAGTGACGGAAACACTCGTCCGAGTATCGAGTCGAGAATGCACCACCTGTTTCTCAATGCACACCACCTTGCTTTTCATCTCCAGATCCTTTTGATGGGGGAAAAGGGGGGGAGAGGGGGGAAGCAAACTAAAAAAGGATGAAAAAAAAAATAGAAAAAATAGGATAAAAGAAAAAAAAGAAAAAGAAAAAAAAGGCGAGACAAAAGCGGAATTGAGCTGGTGGCAACTCATTTGCTCCGTAAGTTGGAACGGAGTCCAACAGGCTACTCCGTACTCCGTAGGCCACTCCGTAACCAGAAACTCGCTCCGTTTGCTCGCTTGGAGAATGGCGGCACTTGGGCAACAATACAGCACGGCTGCTGGCTCTGCTTGCCTAGACGAGACATGCTCCAGGGGGTACCGCCAATTGGATGGCGCCCCTGGGGTTGGAGAGGACCCCTGCCGCTCGACGCCGCACCAGACAGCTGGTACCGGTACTCAGTACCCCATACAAAAAGCCGCCAGCGCTAAGAGCGAAACTGGCGGGACAAGAAAAAAAACGGAGGACAGTTTCGAACGGTACAACGGCCATGTAAGAAGCCTTCGGAAGCATTTTCATGTGGACCTAATTTAGCAGAGTCTGAAGATGGCAGATTAAGGTCGCTCAGCAGAGGTGGTCATCATGGCTGCCCCAGGGGCGAGATGCCGATTCCCATACTCGTGCGTGGCCGCGCAGATCGCTGGGCTATCAAAATCAAAGAGGGAGGGAACAAAAAGTGAGAATAAAGTGCTGGGAATGAGGGGATCTTTGGAAATAATCAAAGAAAAAAAAGGAAAGGGCGGAAAAGCACTTGATAATTAAAAGTGACGGTGCTCCGTAGTTGGTGGGAGATCATCGGAGGCGTATCCGGTGCTAGGCTAGGCGGTACAAGGTGCCAGTAGTACCTTGTACGTACCTCCAAGGCTGGCGGAGGAGCGACGGAGGTCACAAAGGGGGTGGGCAGCTCGAGCCGTAGCCCGTCCAAAAGGGAAAAAGAAACGAGGTGAGAGTCGGTCACTCACCTCTTTGCCAATTCGCCGTCCCACCAGCTCCTATGCAGCCCATCTGCGCTACTGCTAGAAAGTGAAGGTGGGATATGACAGGTAGTCTGTCGCTCGGTCGCATGCGGTCCCTTGAGCGAATATGCGGCACAGCACTTGTGCTCTCAGTACGGAGCACCAAGGCTGTGGACAAAGTGCAATACAAGTACCTAGGTTATGGGCCTAGCCTAGTAGGTGGTGACAGGGTAGCAGCAGCAACGGGCAACCTACAGGTGAGGCTTCTCGACAACTGTATCCGCCGATTACTTAGTAGGTACCGACCTACCTGTACTCCGTACTGCTAGTGGGGATATATGTATGTACAAAATATGCATCATATTGCCTCGTACCCCGTGCATCACTCCCGTAGCAGCAGCAATACTGCTAGGTACTTACTCCCCAGGCACGCAGCAAAACACTTCTCGCTTTCGTTTCCCAAGCACTAAGCCCAACTCCGTACGGAGTACCTTGACACGGCGTTGCTTCACACTAGCGCTTCCAGCGCCTCCAGGGCCAAATCTGTGGGGAGCCCATGGCGCGAATTCCGCACCTTCATTTAGCACAGGCCAGGCACAGTCTAAAACGGAGGCTAGGCCCTCCGTGTGCTCCGTCCCTAGAAACCCCCACTAAGGATGGCGTAGTCTCGTCTCTAAATCCCCCGAATCCAGGCACGAGATTCGGTCTCGCTAGGGGCGATGCGGCGACCAGTTCTTTCCAAGACCCCGGATATGGTACATGGCCCATGTACCGCCCGCCGCACGCCTGCCCAACCAACACACACACGCACACGCCAAAAGGGCCTGACTCTGCCTGTCTGGCTTTTCTTGCTCTGCGGCAAATGCATCGCTGCAAACGAGCGAATTTCTTCATTCGCCTGCCCGCGCCGAATCGGCGATGCCCTACTGCTGCCTACTGCCACCGGCTGGCATCGAAACGGCTTCCGGCCCAGCCCATCCAGCAGCGACTACGGGCTTTCAGCATCGCAGCGAGGCGCAATTTCAAACTCCATTTCTGCCCCTCCATCTCGGGCCTCACCGACGACAATGCGTAAAGTACCTCCTAGTAGGGAAGTACCGCGCTGTTCCCGCCTTTTCTGCCGCCGCCCCAAGTACACGCACACCGACCAGCGACAACGGCTTGCTTGAAACGCACCAACGGTGCACTTAGCAGTGCAGCCATCATCTCTTTTCTGGCCTTTTGTTTCCCTCACGACACCATCTCGACCTCCCTCCTTCTGCAGACCCGCCTCCTCGCTGCTGCCCTCCCCCGCCCTTTGCTGACTTCGGCTTACTGACACAGCCGCCCCTCCTCCAAAGGGAAAAGAGAGGGGGGGGAAATTGAGGACCAAGCATCAAGGCGAAAATGTGTTCAAACTCACGCAACCTCCCTT
>PXNZ01000358.1:0-51424 GCA_003012085.1 Trichoderma brevicompactum | reverse complement strand
CTCCCTCCCTCAACCTACGATTCTTCTCTACATACTTGAATACAAGTATAAAACATCGCATCCATCTACGACTTCCTCTCGCATTCTACCACACACAAACACAGCATCACAATGGCTATTCGAGAGCGTTTTCGTCGCGCCCTGCGCAGATCCGACGATTCAGACACCATTTCCCAGACAGACTCCAATGGAGACTCATCGACCCGACAAAGCTCCAGCTCCGAATCATCTGCTCCTCAGCTATCGTTAAAGAAGACCAGCTCAACACTATCAAGGACATTTACTTTTGGCCGTCGCGACAAGGAGAAGGACAAGGAAAAGGAGATTGCCAAGAAGGAGGAAAAGGATCGCAAGAGAAACAAGGGCAGGACCTGGAAGCACCCCAGCGAGAAGCCCCTAACAGAGCAAAACCTGAAGCACCAGGAGATGCTCAGCCATTTCACCATGACCTTTGGCGCCAGCGACCCGAGCCAGGTTCAGGAGCTCGACTTTGACGGCATCAGTCCCTGCTGCACTCGCAACTGTAGCATCGATCTCGGATCTCCATCACAAGAGAGCATCTAAGCTGCCTTTTTCTTTTATTTTCTGATGCGAATGCTGCAGCAATGCGCGATGAATGCCGAGAACCGAGAGCCGGAAAGACACAACGATATGCGAATGCGGTCGGAAATTTTCCTCATTCGCCAAGATTGCATTCCGGCTATATGCATGCAGCACATCAATTGACTCTTTAAGAGTCCAGTCACGCATCAAGCACATGCCATTGTGGCAAACACTTGGCCGACTCTGGCCTTTTTTTCGACCTTGTTTTATTTTTAGCTCCATCTTCTTCGCACTTGTTTTTTTTCTCTCTATCTTTTGCTTGTTTTAATATGCTACAACGCGGAGGAAGACGCCACCAGCACTGGCGGCGAGCGTACCTGCATGAGGGGAACGATCTAGATCTTGCCTAGACCGACGAGCCTCATGTGACCGCTGCTTTTACCTTCAACATTATTTTTTTAGTGCAATCCGCATTTCAGCTACGGCGCTGCGGCATTTGCACCTTTGGGCTTGTGTATGGTTATCACGACGCAAATGGCTATGACGATAGGGGCGGTTTTTAACACCTAGATGCGCGGGCTAATTTTTTTTATGGCATCTGGCTCAAACTTTTTTTTTCCTTTTGTCTCTTTTGGTTTCCATTGGATACATGGAATCAGGCATATACCTACTCTACAGGATCACCAGGCTGGGCTGTAGATGGAACACGGCGTTTGAATGGGAAATATATCACGAGGAATGGGATATATATAGGGTACAAAACTACGTACTTGTATTTTACAGTTACTACTTTTTTAATGCAACTTGGTATATTACCAATGCCATCAAGCAAGTGTGCCATTATCGTGGATGGTGAAGATGCGTAATTACTACAGCATGTGCCTATAGATACTACTAGGTACCGTAGCATAGTAGGTAGCTACAACATGTTAACCAAATCATGGTTCTTTTCATTTGCAGGCACTACCTGCTTCACTTTACTCTCCCTATATGCGCCAAACACCAAAGGATATTATTACACCAACGCCACCTTCCTTCCTCCAACCTCTTCTTGATTTATTTTCTACCATAAACTCACAGCTTTATATCTTGCCTCCTCTTCAGTATTCGTCATATATATCAAGCCTTCGTATTAAAGTTTCTCCACCAGGCAGCTGGCGGATGCCAAAAGTCTGGCGTTGCTGGCAGGTGCCCTCTCGTGCCTTCCTTATAGGATGCCAAAACGCGCCACTTCCATGTGTGCGAGAAATTCTGCCATGTCATGAATTTTTAGTCCGCGGCAGCCTGATTTAAAGGCATTTACCCTTTATGAAAAAGCACAAACACGCACATTCACTCTCTCTTTCTCCTTCTCCGCCTCTCTCCAACACTCTCAAGGCTCAGCAGCCGTGATAAGAACCATGCCGGCCAAGTCGTTCTTTGTCCTCAGGCTCAAGGCGGTGCCGTCCAAGTATGGCCTGTCCAAGAATATCCAGGACCTGCTCCAGGCTCTGGATCACTATCACAGCGGCTCCATCGACGCAGTTGAGCTTGGCAGACTTGTTCGCCTGAGTCCTAATCGGAGAGCGGCCATCGCCAACACCATCACAAAATGTGCCGGCATAATCAAGAAGCAGCCCGAGGAGATCACGACCTGCGTTGAAGTCATCGAAATGTGTACAGAGCTTCTCGAAATCGCAGGTAAGTAGAGCATGCCTTTTTTTTTTTGAAACCATCCTGTCGTTGGCTGACGGTATGCCTTTAGACAGGAGGCCCCCGATCGAGGGATTTCCCTTTATGCGGCTCCCAGTGGAGATACGAGAGCGAGTCCTTGGCCTCATGATAGACAACATTTTTCGCACCAGTTCTGTCCTACCGGCCAGCAATAAGAGCGGCAGCTGCAAGTGCCCTCGATTCGATCGAGACACCACTTTTCAGACCTCTCAGATGAAAGACCTTGCATGCATTTTCGGCTCCAACCTCATAACTCTCGAGTTCTTTCGGGTGTTTTTCCGCAGCAAGATCTTCCGGTTCAGATGCACATGTGAATTGTACTCACATCTCACTAACAACCAAATGTTCCTCGACAACGTGAGGAGCATTGTGGTCCACTGGAGTGGCGCCGAGTCTGCAAAGTCATTTCGATTGTTGGCAAAGCTCCCAAGACTCGAGAGCCTCGGAATCGTCCTCTCCAAGTTGACCTTTATTCATCTCAATGAACGTTCGACACTCATGAAGTCTTTCTTCCCCTTATCATTCAAGAACGTCAGAATAGCGGATGTCCTCGGCCTGGACGAGCTCCTAGAAATACGTGGGCTTCACCAGGTAGGAGTTATGCTTGCAGCGTCCTCGAGAGGCGGTTCTCAGTCACATGAGATGGATCGGGCCAACCTTTTGGAACTTTTATCTAGCAGATTAACACAAGCAAAGGAGGCAAGTCTTTATTCTGTAATTTGCATTTTTCCTTTGGGTGCGGCTGCCTAACTGTGTGCAGGATAGTGATCACGATACGGAGTTGGTGTGAAAAATGGGCGGTTTCGATCTCATTAAGTGGGTAATAATATCGTACGGCAATAGCAATGGTGCTCTCGGAGTTTTTCTTTTCTTCACTTCTTCTTCGGTTGATATCCTGGGACATATTCGTTTTTCTTAGGATCCAGGCTTATACAGGGCGAGGCGGCTCAAGAGGTGAATAAGTCAGAGCAACAGTGGCATTAATGGATACGAGGATCGTAGTGGTAGGCCACAGACATAGCAGGCTACATTTTACAAGAATGGTGTATCAAATGACATGTAACAACAGATAAATTACGAAAAACCTCCATTATAACAAAGGCCTCGTACTCAAAAAACGTTGTGATTGTTCTTGTCTTGTACTCATACACGAAGTATGGGCATCCGGCTCAAGATCAGCAGGCGTGGACACGTTGACCGAGCAATGGAAAAAGACGATTAAATATTGGTATTGAGGAGAGTCTACGAGACACTTACCCTTTGAGCACGCGATTTCCTAACATTGGCTTGAAGAATTCGCTCGTTGTTATTATCAAGGAGCTCCAGCCTAAATCGCGGCGATGAGCTTCGTATCAGTGACGAAAACTGTGTGAAGGAGAACTCGGGCAAAATTTTGTACTGCAGGAGGATCAGGGTACAAATACAGGGTCCATACTGTATAAAAACACCGTACGGAGTATTCCCAACGAGATCAGGTTGGCGTTGTGAGTCACGTGAAATTGGCACGTGATAAATTACGTTAGCAGGTCGTTGTGTGTGCCCTACTTTGTGCCCCCACAAGGGCCGAAAATTCCACCATGTTTAGCGAGTCCTGTGAAATCCTCCGCCCTCTTCTCTTCAACCCGAACAATCGATTCTAACGAGCAGCACGGCAACGTCCGATACAGTTGCCCAGCATGTCGCTCGTCACGGGAGAGAAGACGAACTTCCAGTTCGTAAGTCATTCCCATTCGCTCCGGAGCAGTTTCCATTTGCTACGAAATTGACGCGGTGGTCGATGTCATAATCGCAACGAACAAATTTCGGAGCATTGGATACTTTGCGGCGGCAAAAGAAGTTGGAAAATCTGGGAGAAACAGTTTTGGGCTAACAGTCAATGTCTAGATCTTGCGTCTTCTTAACACCAATGTTGACGGCAAGCAGAAGGTTATGTACGCCTTGACCAAGATCAAGGGTGTCGGTCGCCGATACTCCAACTTGGTCTGCAAGAAGGCTGATGTCGATCTGAACAAGCGGTACGCGAACACGTCCATCCCTGAAAATTTTGGTTATTGGCGGGAGGCCACAAACTGGGAAAAGTTTTGGGAGAAGAAAAAAAAAACTAACGATGAGTTTGACTTGCAGCGCCGGTGAGCTTACCTCCGAAGAGCTCGAGCGTATTGTTACGATCATCCAGAACCCCACCCAGTACAAGATCCCCGCCTGGTTCCTGAACAGACAACGCGATATTGTCGATGGCAAGGACTCTCACATCCTGGCCAACGGTGTCGACTCCAAGCTCCGTGAGGATCTGGAGCGCTTGAAGAAGATCCGCGCTCACCGTGGTCTCCGACACTACTGGGGTCTCCGTGTCCGTGGTCAGCACACCAAGACTACCGGTCGTCGTGGCCGGACTGTCGGTGTCTCCAAGAAGAAGGGTGGCTAATGGTTTTACTGTTTTCGGTCTGGGGTGGACAGGCGTGACGGCTGGGTTTTTCATCGTTATGATGAGCATTTCGAAGGGATTGCTTTCTGGCATACGCAGCTGGTGCTGTACTCTAGATCAGAGTCAAATGAATTAAAAGCATTTTCAAAGCGTTATCATGACGGTGCTCGCATAAGGAAGAAGAAGAAAAATTGATGAAAACCCAACCGTATTTGCCTAGAATGTACACATTTTCACGACGAAAAAAGAATTACGACTTATGGAGTTATTCAAGGGTCAAAATTTCTCTAGGGTATCATTTTATTCCTTTTTTTTTCTCTCCCTGCCTCTTGACTCGTTCTTTTTTTTTTGTGTGTGTGTGTGTGTGTGCTTTTGTTTAATCTTCATGCGTGACTGCCATATCCAAAACCTCGACTCTGCCTTGGCCCTTGGTCTCGTTTCCGATGAAATCGGACAGAGCCTTGAAGGCGCCTGGCTCGACAAAGCCCACAACTTCCCACTCCGAACCCATGACGTCTTGACTTTCCACCTGCTCGACGTATCCCAGGATCCGGTCCTTGACTGTACCAGGAGCCTTTGTTTCGCCGTCCTCCTCTTTTGAAGCGGCTTTGGGGGCCTTGACTGCTTGCTTAAGAATATTGGTAGGGCATGTGATTCGGAGCTTCATCCTGGCCCGCGCAACGGGGATAGGCTGGAATGCGATGAGTGCCTTCATCGCGTCCAGGGCCTGGCTCTTTGCGCTCTTGGTGGTGACCACTCCCGTCCAGGTATGCTCCTTGGCCTTGGGCTTGGCCTCGCCGGCCTCCGCCGTCGTGGGCGTGGCCGTCCCCGAATCTGTCGTCTTTTCCGCGCTGTGCGCCTGCGAGCTCAGCATGTCCAGCGCCTTCTCTATCATGCCCGGCGTGTACACTCTCTTCGTCCTCGGGTCCACCAGCTTGCTGACGACAATGCTGATGACCTCATTATGCACCCTTTCCAGCTGCGCCGCGCGCTCCTTCTCGCCCACCTGCAGCTCTCCCTTTTTCAGAATCTCGAGGACGATGTCGTCGGTGGACTTGCCCTTGCCAAAGGCCTTCTCGAGGTCCTCCTTGGGCGCGGTCTGGCCCTTGGAGACGTTGAGGAAGACGTTTGGGATCTGGAGCACGTTGTCGAGGTCCGTCTCGATGCCGGAGCGCCACTCGAGGACCTTGTTCTTGTAGCAGGCGATTTCGAAGCGCTTCTTGCCCTTTTTCAGACGCACGAGCGAGACGTTTGTGAGTTTGATCTGGTTGGATGGGAGGGTGATTTGGCGTGACATTTTGGAGAGATTATCGGGCTTGGGGGGTTGTGAATTGCTGACAGAGAGAAGATGGAGAGATAAGCTGGTAGGAAAACAGAAAAAAAGTAGAAAAGGAAAAATTTCAACGCTTTTATGAAGAAAATGGAGGTTGCTTGTGGTTTGTCACGCCGCGCATTGAAAAAGAAAAGAGACACCACGACGTCAAAACTTATAAATGTCCAAGGCTGGATGGCTGACAAGTACCTTGGCGGGGGGGAGCATCGGCTGGCGTACGGAATATACCTTGAGATTACAAATATAGACATGGCCTAGACTGTATTTGGACGATGATGTCTTGCCACACACATTTTCTTGCTTTTGACCCGGAGGCGATGCCGTGGTGATAAGAGTCATAAGAGATGCTCTTGAGCAAGAGAATGTCTCTTTGTTTTATTGCTTTGATTATTTCCAAATTAATCATGTACACCAATCCGAGTGCTGGATTTCACACGCAGTACACCAATAGATCGAGTGCAATACCTGCTGTTAGAATGCCCTAAAGCGGTTTAGCTGGTGGTGTATTTCCCCCTCTGTCTGTTCATATCTGGAAGTTGATGCACACACTTGAACTTTTTTTTTTTCCTGCGCTACCCCACCAAAAAATGCGAGCCAGCCTTGCGAAACACCCTGGCCTTTGAAATCTTCCCTCTGCTGATATTACGCTGGCATGCCCCGCCTTTGTGAGTGTTGAGTCACAAGGGGGTCTTGGAGTCATAGAATCCACAGAAGCTTTGCCGTGTTGGTTCTGTTTTGTCAAATCTGTTTATCAATTCCGCTGAGATACCGTCGTCTTTTTTTTTTTTAATTTGTTCGAAGATTTTTTTTGAACTAGCTAGAATGGCTGACGCTACGATTGCTCCGGCCGTTGAGGACCAGACCGTGGATGCCCATGCAGCAACCGGCAAGCAGGACGTCAACCCGTGGTCCGTCTCCGGAGAGGTTGGCGAGGACGGCAAAGTCAAGGCCATCGACTACCGAAAGCTGATAGACGAGTTTGGCACCAGCCTGATTGACGATGCGCTGCTGGAGCGCTGGGAGAAGGTGACGGGCAGCAAGCCTCATCGATTTATGCGCCGTGGTATTGTCTTTAGCCATAGAGATCTTACAGCGATCTTGGATCGTTATGAGAAGGTAAGAAGGGAAAGCGGGTGTTGACTGTCTTGGCTACTCATGTGTGAGTTTCTGTCTCTGACACTATCTCACAGAATGAGCCGTTCTTCCTTTACACCGGACGAGGCCCCAGCAGTGACAGCATGCACATTGGACATACCCAAGTGTTCGACTTTGTCAAGTATGAATTCTCTCAGAGGCCTTCACTTGGGCGGATTTTCTAATATGTTGCCATAGGTGGCTTCAGGATGTGCTGGACGCTCCCTTGATTATCATGTTGACGGATGGTGGGTACTTTCCTATCGTTTTTTCTCGATGAGTTACAGGCGGAGAACTGAGTTTTGTGTGTATAGATGAGAAATTCCTCTTCTCGGAAAAGCGAACAATCGAGGAAGTCATGGGCTACACTCGAACCAACGCCAAGGACATCATTGCTGCTGGTTTCGACCCAAAGAAGACCTTCATCTTTTCAGATTACGAGTTTGTCGGCGGTGCCTTTTACAGGAACATTTCTAGATTCTCAAAGAGAGTCACCTTCAATGTGGCCAAGGCCGTATTTGGCTTTGATGGAAGGTGAGTTACGCTCGCTTGGTAGACTTACCGTGCTATGGTGAACGACATGTCGCTGACCCTGTTATCCCCCATTTTCTAGCTCCAATATTGGCAAAATTCACTTCCCCAGTATCCAGGGTGCCACATCCTTCGCCACATCATTCCCTCACATTTTTGGTGATGATGAGACGAAGACGGCCAAGATTCCCTGCCTTATTCCTTGCGCCATTGACCAGGACCCATACTTCCGCTTGACGCGAGACTGCGCTACGAGCCTCCGCTACGCCAAGCCCTCTCTGGTGCACATGAGATTCCTGGATGCTCTGCAGGGCCCAGGCTCCAAGATGTCGGCCAGTGATGAAACCTCTGCTATTTTCATGAAAGACTCTGCGAAAGACATTAAGAATAAGGTCAACAAGTACGCCTTCTCAGGAGGTCGTGAGACTGTTGAGGAGCATCGTGAGAAGGGAGGCAACCCTGATGTCGACGTTTCATATCAGTATCTGCAGTTCTTCCTAGAAGATGACGAGGTATGTGGCATATACATATACACTCCTACCGCGAACAGGCTCCGCTAACAGTATAACTAGGAACTGGCCAAGATCAGAGCCGACTATTTGAGCGGCAAGCTTCTTACTGGAGAGGTAAACACTTCATCCAAGATCCCTTTATCCACTTCAAATACTGACCAACATGTGAATAGCTCAAAGCGATATGTATTACGAAACTCCAGGAGTATGTTGGTGCATTCCAGGAGAGAAGAGGCAAGGTATCGGACGAGGTTGTGAGCCAGTTTATGGCTATTCGCCCGCTGGAATGGCAGGGTAACCCCAAGGTTCCCCGTGCCGATCTGATTGTGCCGGAGATTAAAGCGGACGGGGCCGCAGCGGCTACCACGGAAGGTGGAGCCGAGAAACTGACCAAGAATCAGTTGAAGAAGCTGCTCAAGGAGCAGCAGATTGCGGCGAAGAAGGCCGAGAAGGCGAAGCAGAAGGAAGAGGGGGCGGCCAAGGCTGCGGAAGAAAGCAAATAGAGGAAGCCTTTTGGCTGGGGAATTGCTCATTATAGAAAGGAAAGAAGAAGAAAAAAATTTGAAAGAACACTCTCGATTATTACTCTCCAGAAAGTGAAAGATATTGTAGGTCACTGCCCATGTATCATACACATGTTTACAACGATCCCCATATCGTTATCATTGGTACGGTGACCAACAACCCATTCACTGCCTATCTACGTGGAATCAAGATAGATACTGTCCACTAAGTCGAGCCATGCCGTCCATGTTGTATACATGCATGAAACGCTTCTCAGGAGCTACAGTATAAAGTACACTGCCCAATTGTGAGGCTTGGGAACAGCCACCACCAGATGACAAACAAGGTTCACCGAGTTATTGGGTCAAACATCTAGAGTGCTGATTGGGCCACGTGAACGGTACGTGCCGGGGCCTGAGAACCCCCCTGTGCCTGATCTGGAAATATGTGGACCAATCACCATCCTAGGGGGAACCTTTGTCCTGCATGGATAGCACGGAGTACATGGAGTTGTGTTTGAGCCTGATGCGACGGGCGAATTGAGTCACCGCCTGGAGCGATCTGAGACTTGCCGGGTGTGAGATGCTGGATGGCCTGATGCAGCATCCTCAGGTACCTGTGTACTGCAATGTCTTCGAGTCATATGGCGGCCATTGCAATTGCTGGCTGATTTACACTGAACGCCGGTTGCAAGCCATCAAGGGACGCGGACAGTGCCGGGTACGGGATCCGCTACCGGCTGCTCAAGTGCCTGGCGGGCAGTGCGCTAACAGCCGGCATTGCAGCTGTAGTGGTTATCTGTTAACCGGCCCCCGTGTGGCAAGGTTGCGTGGGGTACAGTTCTGCCTCGACAGGACTATCTGAGCGCGCTACTCCGGACCAAGGATGTGGTGGGCGATTAGGCAAGCGCCTTGGGTTGCTAGGCCGCTTCCCCGGCTTTGTATACCAAGAGGTTGGGCTTGGAGGGACGGCTCGCATACGTAATGACCGCTCTCTGTCGTCCAGCCTCCTCTCCCTCCTCCACGCCCTTTATTACCCAGCGCTCCTCCTCCTCCATCTCTCAATCATCAATTCCTCCCCCATTCCATTCACAATCCCCATCCGCATCAAAACCCTGATACTACCGGCATCAGTCATCATGCGGTTGTCTACTTCCGCCCTCGTGCTGGGCGCTGCCTCGTCGGCCATGGCGCTTCAGGACCAAAAGGTTCTTGGCGACCCCTCGTCCAAGCCGGCGGTCAACCTGGGCGTCGACACCGACTTTGAGTCGTGGGCCACGTCCCTCAAGGAGGCCTTTGGTGAGCTCACTGCCGATGCCAAGGCCCTCTGGGACGAAGTCTCTCTGCTCGCTCCGGATGCCATGGAGGCCTTCCTTGCCCAGGCCAAGGCCATCAAGCCCAAGGCGCACTCCCGCCAGCCCGATGGCGATTGGGACCATGTCGTCAAGGGTGCCGATGTCCAGAACCTGTGGGTAAAGGATGAATCTGGAGAATCCCGCCGTCGGGTGGGTGGCAAGCTCTCCAACTACAGCCTGCGAGCCAAGAAGGTCGACCCGGCTAAGCTCGGCGTCGACTCGGTGAAGCAGTTTAGTGGTTATCTCGATGATGACGAGAAGGACAAGCATCTGTTCTACTGTAAGTGGTTCTGACAATGGATTGCCCGCAGATGTAGACGCAGACCAATGGCTAATCTAATGTTTCTTTTTTGTTTCGCAGGGTTCTTCGAGTCCCGTAACGACCCCAAGAACGACCCAGTCATTCTGTGGCTCAATGGCGGCCCAGGCTGCTCTTCCCTGACCGGTCTCTTCTTCGAGCTGGGACCGGCCTCCATCAACAAGAAGATTGAGGTTGTCAACAACCCTCATGCATGGAACAACAATGCTTCCGTCATCTTCTTGGACCAGCCCGTCAACGTGGGCTACTCCTACGGTGGCGGCTCCGTCAGCGACACCGTCGCTGCTGGCAAGGACGTTTACGCCCTTCTCACACTCTTCTTCCACCAATTCCCCGAGTATTCTACTCAAGACTTCCACATTGCTGGAGAGTCGTATGGCGGACACTACGTCCCCACCTTTGCGTCGGAGATCCTCTCCCACAAGGACCGCAACATCAACCTCAAGAGCATTGCCGTCGGCAATGGCTTGACTGATGAGTTCACTCAGTACGCATACTACCGGCCTATGGCCTGCGGTGAGGGTGGCTACCCCGCCGTCCTGAGCGAGAGCCAGTGCAATGCCATGGACAACTCCCTCCCCCGCTGCCAGAGCCTCATCAAGAACTGCTACGATTCTGAGAGCGCGTGGCTCTGCGTGCCCGCCGCCATCTACTGCAACAACGCCTTTATTGGACCGTACCAGCAGACCGGCTATAACCCCTACGATATCCGCGCCAAGTGTGAGGATTCCGGCAACCTGTGCTACGAGGGTCTGGGCTACATCTCCGAGTACCTGAACAAGGCTGAGACCATGGAGGCTCTCGGCGCCGAGGTCTCAAGCTACGACAGCTGCAACTTCCAGGTTAACCGTGACTTCTTGCTCCGTGGTGATTGGATGAAGCCCATCTTCCGCCTGATTCCTAAGCTCTTGGAAGAGATCCCCGTGCTCATTTATGCTGGTGACGCCGACTTCATCTGCAACTGGCTCGGCAACAAGGCCTGGGTCCAGGGCCTCGAGTGGGATCACGGTGATGACTTCCGCAGTGCAAAGACCAAGGATCTCGTCGTCGGTGACAGGACCTATGGCAACGTTCAGTCTTCGCACAACCTCACCTTTATGCAGATCTACGGTGCCGGCCACATGACACCAACAGACGAGCCGGAGGGAAGCATCAACTTCCTCAACCGCTGGATCGCTGGTGAGTGGGTAGCTAAATAAACGCAATCATGATGATATCCGATGGGTTTAAAGGTATAATCAGCCAAGGATGACATATGGGTACGCGGCTGCATGTTTTATAGTATTATGAATTATTGTTAAGAAGCAGAATAAATGACTGATTGTATGACAATGACCTTGATTTTTTTTTGTAAACCAATGGTGATGTTGGCTTTGTTTTGTCACTGTGCCAAGAATCACAAGACAACGTGCATTTTTGCTTAACCTCGGAGATAGGAATCCGTAGGCATTATGAAGAATGGAATTTGTCCGACGGCGTTTGTCGGTGATGTTCCAGGACCCCCCTGGGATGTTCATTTCCGCAGGTGCTTGGGGTTCTTTGGGACCAATTGCCTTGCAAGGCAACGCTTCCGGCGCGGAGATGGGCATCTCGTGATACGGAGAGGGGGATCGTATTTGTCTTGTACAAGCAAAGTACACGCGGCGATGCTGTATTCATTTACTCCGTATGCGCTGATGTGGTTTGATGGGGGAACTACTACAAGTTACATTTTTATGCTGATCTTTTCTTTCTTTCGATCTCTCTCCTTGTATGTACATTCGTACTAGTGGTTTTGATAAGGTGGGTGGCAATGTCGCATCTCCACTCGGTCAACGGGCAAAGGGGACTCTCTCTGATTGATGCCGCAGCAGTGTGGCGATGAGCTTGGCCTTTTTGCCCCGACCCGAGGCCGGTTTTGGCTGGATAGGCGGTGAATCTCGGGCGAGGTTGGTTTGTATTATTTTTTTGTGACGGAATGGGTTAATACTACTGCTCATAATACTTGTGTGCTCGGCGGGTTCCCGATTAAGCGGTATAAGTGAGTTCGTGCACCGTAATATATCCTCTCAATCGAACAAGACTGGCGTAAATTTCATCGGGTTTGTTGCAGATTTTCACGAGGGACGGTTGCGGCCACTAAGTGTTAGTACCGCTGAGTTACTCGCTAGTTCCAGCAGCCTTAGGGGGGGAGACGGTTCAGGTTCTAAATGTACTACAAAAGTACACAAAGTACCACCTCTTCATCCCCAGCAAGCTTCAAAAAACACCAAGACGGCAAATTAGGAACAAGGCAAACTGGCCAACGGCTAATATTCACGTTTGCCCTTTCTTGTGACGCTCGGCATCACAACATGCATGGTGCGGGGTGCAACAAAAGAGCACGGGGCAGCCTTGGACAAATATATGGACGCAAATAGTAGTAGGTGGTACTCCGTCGATGCGGCGCTAAGAAGCCTCCCCCAACAAAAAAAAGTTTTCTAGATGGGACAAAGTGCGGGCGCCAAGTTTCTGTGAGAGCTGAATTTGGGGATCCGCACGTCGTTCTCTGCATCCGGCTCCGCATCACGGGAGAACGGGGTAACATGTAACCACAGCCTCTCCGTATCTGGTGCGGCTGGCCGGAGCAAAGTGGTGCAGTGCTGCGGGAGGTGGGCTGGAATTGGTTTTGTTTGGGCGTCTCGTGGTTCCTGGAGCGACCAGCCGGTGGGTGGTGAATATCAGTGAGACAGACCATGGAAACCTCGATCTTGAAAGCGTTGGTGCTAACGAAGCGAAGCGAAGCTCGGCAGCTTGTGACTGCGGAATGGGCTCATCGCCATGCTTGTTACTCTGTAATTACCCAATGCCGTCTGCATGTGATTGATTGATTGGTAGTACTTCGTATTTCGTAAGTGATATGCCCTTCTCCGAGCCAGCATCTGTTTACTTTTTATTTCCGCCGTCCGAGCGGGCCTGCCAGAGTGGTGGTACTACTACTAGTAGTACCGTTGGCAGTGTAAGGTGTAAAGCAAGGGGAAAACGCATGGAGATGGCATCAAAAACACGACAGAATGGAAGAAAACGGGCGGCATTTGATGCCTTGTGGTCGTTTCTGGCTTAGAGCAGACATGTTGGGCCTTGGGGTGGAGATGCAGGGGGTGGGAAGAAAAGCAGAGTCCCAGCGGCCGGCATGTAGAGCCAGCCAATGAGGAGGCCTGGCGGGTGTCCAAAAGAGATTAAACAAGGCGCGCGGCTTCTTTACCTGGGCAAACAAGTCAGCCCAAAGAAGGTTGCGCTATCGTAGCGAGTAAGAAGATGTACAAGTGTGTTATCTACGAAGCATTTACTCCGTGTGCTGGTGATTGGGCGACTTTCGCTACCGCTCGATCCGGCCCGGCTGGTACGGCCCCCCTGAGGTATGCCGGGCTGAAGAAGAAAGAGAGATATCGTTCGATGGATCGTTAAGCGAAGAGCTGCAATCGTGGAGAGAGGCCAGAGGGCCGATGCTGCAGAATGACGGAGCGGCGCATGAAGAGACAGACCTGAGGCGATGGAGGAGCAAGCACACGGCATCGCAATTGATGCCCTGAGAATGAAGCTTCCAACGCCAATCTATCGCTCCCGCGTATGGTTAGAGAGAACTATCTTGAGTTTCTCTTTATCTCTGTCTTTCAGCCGCTCAGCTCAGCTGCTCATTGAGGCTTTGGACCCTGGCCCAAAGCATCAACGAAATCCATCGCCCTCCTACTCCGCGGGTTCCGAACGATGGCAGGGGACCCGCTCGGCATCGCATGGTTATTGCAGCTGCTATAGCCTTTGCATGCCGGCGACAGCGAGCTCTCGCTAGGGCAGCAGGTACCTTTTCGCTGTGCTGTCTAGCCGGGCGTTACGCGTGGGACTATCAGCGCACGCAGCTTTGACTTTGGCCCCTGGCAAGCCGACGACCGTGAATGAGGTCAAAAAAACAAGGGAGGCGAGTGAAAAAAAAACAAGCCGTGAAATTAATGCCAGCCTAGAAATGATATGGCATAGTTCTGGGCAACTATGACATTTGCGTTGGCTCTATATCGCAGACCAAGTACGAGGTACTCGGCTCTAGAGCATCAGATGCTCGCTGTCTGCTGGTATCCGGTACCTGTTCCGTGTTGATGCGACTCCTGCCTCGCCCAAGACAGAGAAGCTTTATTAAACACCGTCCGCCTCCCTCGAGCTTGCCCAGCTTCAGATTCAGATTTCCTCTGGCACGCTCAGAAACCAAAAGCCTCTGCGAAGGAGTCCTTATCTCTCTCCCTTAATTCGTTCCCCAGCCGGCCGTATCTGCCGGGCTCCTCCCCAGCGGCCAATTCTTAATATTTAATACAATAATACTGCCCGTCGTCACTACGGAGCACTCCACACAACACTAAGCTGCGGTACTCCAGACTTTGTCAGTACTTGGTGCTCCATATGCAAAACGACGCAGTGCAGCGTATCACTTGGTACCTCGAAGCTTAAAGGTCTGCAAGTAACGGAGAGCAGCGAACTGCAAAGTTACTTCTCAGCCCTCAGGCCCCCTTGCCACCAATTAAAAAACCAGACAAACTACTACCATCTGCATTTGGAAGGCTGGGTTCGATTCGTCTGCAGCCTCTTTTGTCTCGTTTTTTTCCCTCGCTTGCATCAAGACTTGGTTGAATTGCTCCGTTGACCCGCCTGTGCCCCAACAAATTCGCCAGGCGCGCTTTTCGCCCTCTGGTTCTCACCCCTCCCTTGGCACGAACCTCGGCGGTGGAAGCGGGTATCGCTCGGAGTGCCACTCTTTTTTTTTTTTCTTAATATCTTTGTAACAGGAGAATTCGATCCAAAAAATTCTCTCTCTCTGCTTTTTTTAATAATCTGTTCAGTGCAGTTGCTGCTGTTTTGGTGGCCTGAAATTTTTCATTTTTTTGGCGGGCAGCACTAGTACAACGACATACTACACCATCCCGCTACAGTAGTGGACTTTTGCTGTGTTTGTCCAGTGGGAAAAAAAAGCGACGCTCTGGTTGGACGACGACTTACACCCGGTTTGCCTCCCAACACAGCTTCTCTTTTCACCACCACAATCTTCGTTTTTCATACACACAACCTGCGTGTTTTTTTTTCTCAGCATCTTGCATTCAGCATGTCTAGCCTTCAGGTCTTGGGCTCAATGCCCGATGCCAGTCTCTTCAACTTCCCGCCCGCCAACCCCCCGGCACCGCTGCCGCCGGCGCATGTCCCTGCTTCTATCCTGAGGCCCTTCAATATTCCAGACAACTTCTATGTATCGGCACTGGACGCCCGAGTCCCGTTGACCATTGCTGCTGTCTATGCCGTTACGGCAAAGCTGCTCAACAAGTACAACAAGGCACGCAACAAGAAGCCATGGGGCATCAGCAAAACCCGTCCCTTCTTCGTCTTTGTCGTCCTCCACAACATCTTCTTGGCCGTCTATTCTGCCTGGACCTTCTGGGGCATGGTGGGCGTCATGCAGAGGAGCTTCGTCAGCCCCCTCGGCCCTGGTGGCGTTGCGGCGACTGCTGATGGCTTCTGCCGCCTTCATGGACCTCGGGGACTTGGCAACTCCATCTACTACAACGACACGACTGGAGGATGGGATACCGCTTCGCCCAGCACCGCCGCTTCTATGCTTTCCGGCACTGGCATGCCTAGCAGCACCGAGCCTGGCCGCATGTGGAACGAGGGTCTTGACTACTACGGCTGGATCTTCTACCTGAGCAAGTTCTATGAGGTCCTCGACACCTTCATCATCTTGGCCAAGGGCAAGTACAGCTCGACTCTGCAGACCTACCACCACGCCGGTGCCATGATGTGCATGTGGGCTGGCATGCGGTACATGGCCATCCCCATCTGGATCTTCTGCCTCTTCAACTCCTTTATCCACGCATTGATGGTGAGCTTCCAGAGCCCTCTTCCGACCTCTTGTTTGATATGTTTTGTTGCTAACCAGGTTTTCAGTATACCTACTACACTCTGTCGGCCTTCTCCATCAAGATCCCTACCGCCATGAAGCGTACTTTGACGAGCATGCAAATCACACAGTTCGTCGTTGGTGCCTCCTTTGCCATGGTCCACTCCTTCATCACATATGTTGCTCCCATCACCTCCACGCACGTCGTGACCGAAGACGCTCCCGCCGTCACCATGAGCGCCCCAATTGACTACATTATCCCGACTGCCGTCAGTGCCCTGGACTCGCTGAAGCAGCTCATCTTTGGTTCTGCTGACGCTGCCGAGGCCGCCGTGGCGGCTGCGCCCAGCCTCAAGAAGGCCACCACCGTCACTAAGACCACCTATCTCGCCCAGCCCTGCATCGTCACCACCGGTGAGACGTTTGCCATCTGGCTCAACGTTCTCTACCTTGCTCCCCTCACTTACCTCTTCGTCAGCTTCTTCATCGCCAGCTATGTCAAGCGCAGCAGCGCTGCCCAGAAGCTGAACGGTAAGGCTGCCCGAGGCATGGGCGACGAAGTTACCCTCGCCGAGAAGGCTGGCTGGGAAGCTGCCCGAAACGTCGAGAGGGAAGTCTATGGTGGCGAGCAGATGCTGGACGGCAGCAGCAGCCCCAACGGCAAGGCCAAGCGCAGGGCTTAGAAAGCCCCCATGAGAAGGAGCAGGAATGGGGGAGGTTTAAAAGTTGTAGGATTTTCGCGCTAAATCGGCGTGAAATTGATTTATGCGTCTGAGAGATGGTGATTGATCTTGTTTTATTGACTTATGGGAATGGGAAAAGAAAAACTCGAATGACTTTTTCAGGCATGGCGTTGCTAATCATTAACTGAGGGGGAGGGAAATTCATGGTTTTTCATATATGGCGTGTAAGGATAGTGTGAAAATCTAACTACACCCTGTCTTAATACCAACTTTTTTTTTTTTTTTTGAGAAAGAAATGTGCAAACTAGAATATACTGTTAACGATGTCTGTGTTATCGGAGCAATAGACATCATCTTTGACGTTGTATGTCTTGTGATTATAGCTCGAGGGCTACAATGAGATATCACACCTTAAAAAAGATGTTGTATGTGATGTTACATATGTAGATAGGTGAATACATATTGTTCAATTCAATGATTCAACGAAAATCCTTTACGCAATTTGTATAGTTATATTACACGAGTCTTGAGCAGGTTGACACGGCAATTTCAAGAGTGTATAAAAAGTCAATTATTCGTCTATAGAGTCGAGCGAGCTCGAGATAAAACAACAAAATAGAGTAGAGCGGCTAATCCGCCATCGGGTATTAAGTATCACTTCCACAAAAAATATGGACTATGCAAAAAAAAAAAAAGAAAAAAAAAGTCCCATCCTAAAAAAAAGGAAGAAAAGAAAATCTTTGTGCTTCCCGCTGGCTGCCGTCTGGGCTTTATCAAGGAGGTAAAGCCCCATTATGAACGCCTGCATTTCCCAAATCTAGTAGTAGTGGTGGTCTCTTTGTTTCTGAATCTGAATTTCCGGTCCCCTGCTCGGCAAGCCTGCCAAGAAGATGAATTTGCCATGCAGTACTTCAAAAAAGGAAAGAAGAAGAAAAAAGATGAGATGTCTGAAGAGATCCCTGTGCATGTAAACCAAGCTTATCCCGTTGAAGAATAAGTGGGATATGTGAAAAAAAAAAGGAGAAACAGGAAGGGAAAAAAGAAGAAAATCATCAATCTGGTCTAATATTCTATCGTCATTGAGGTTCTCGTAACTTCATGTGTTCGCTCTGGGTATCGAAGATGCCGCCGCAGCGGCGACACGAGTGTTATAGTAGGAAAATAGCCCCTCGACTTGGCAAAAAGTCTCAGGATGCCTCTGCTCCTTGACAGAAATCTTTTGTCCATCAAGGAGACTTCATCGGCTGTATGAATTTCGTCGGCTCAAACGCCAGTTTCTCTCAAAAGGTGCTCCAATTCCAGTCTCTCGGTACACTGGCGGGGATCTCAGGGCCTTGGGGCAAGCCAAATGGCGTCGCCGGCTGGGCCGCAATTGGCGTGGAAGGAACTGTGCGTTGAGCATCAGAAGATGCTGAGCTGGATACTTGGCTGCCTTCGCGGCTATGCCATGTCTTGAACTGCTCAAAACAGTGGTTGCAGGTGCGTGACGGGACCGCACGCGGGTTGAAGTTTGCGTCTTGGTCAAGCGGCAGCGAGTAGCTGGAGTGCCAGTCGCAAAAGATGTTGCCACATTTGCGGCAGTGATGCCGACGGACGAAGTAGCTGAAATTGCGTTTGCAAGTCGGGTCGTCACAGATGGTGGATTCGGTATCAGGCTAAAAGGCAAGTTGTTAGCAAAAACGAAAACTCGAATGGCAGAAAATATTAGTGCAAACAAACTTTCCAGTGCTGGCGAGTAGGCAGATCCGTGACGTCGGGGAAGAGGTCGAGATTCCATTCCCCGTCGAAGCTACTCTTGCCACCTTCGCTGGGACGCCGGCCGAGACGCTGGCTAACGAGCCCGCCGAGGCTCATGAAGCCAGTATTTGAGCGGCGCAGCGTGGTGTCAGATCCCGAGTCGGAGCTTGAGTCTCCAGATCTTGACTTGGTCAAGGGCCGAGACGGGAACTCGTCGTTTGGACGCAGCGCAGCCGGCATATAGACTGGGCGCACGTGGCTCACATGCTGAGACTTGGGAGAGGGCGGTGTCGAGACGGCATGGGCGCCGTCATGGAAACCATTTGAGCTGTTTGGCGATAGCTGAGGTCCCGGGGGCAGCTGAAAGGACTGCGAGCGGCTGTGGGCATGGCGTCTGCCGTTGGGAAGAAAGTGACGGGATTGCTGCTGCGCACCCGGGACAGAAGGCATGATGAGCTGGGCGGCCATTGTGTCTGTGCTATTCTTGCTGCTGTTTTGCTTTTCGGAATATTAACTTAAATCCGCCGAAGCTGTCGAGTTGTCGTAGAAGTGATGATGGTAGACGGTAATGTCGTGCCACGTTTGGTTGTCCGTCTATTTGGTGATATGTGGTAGGAAGGTGAGAGAGAGAGGGTTTGCTTCAAGGCTCGCCGCACGCTATGCTGTTAAAAAAAAAAAGAGAGAGTGTGTGTGTGAGAAAAGATGGTGGTGATGATATAGGCAAAATGTCTTGACACCAGCAAGCAATGTGCTGAGCTGGAAGAGATGAGGTCGAGGTCAGGTCGAGGTCCAAAGATGCTTAGCAGCGAACGCTCGAGGTTATCGAGGGCCGAGTCGTGGCGGGTACTTGTATGGTCGAGCCGGGCCTGGGGGAGCTCTCAAGGCCTCGAGTCGAGATTGAGTCTCTGAGAATCGCGATGGAGCATCGCACTGGGTCCTCCTATTCATATGTATGTCGGGTGTGTCGGGGTGTGGCCGGATTGGTGCGATTTGGACAGGGGGCGGACTATCGCTGGGCGGCAATTGGACGGCCGCTGACCGGTGGCGATGCGAGTCACGGATTTTGGGTTGTGGACGGTGCAATGCTTCCGCCCAGCAGCTGCTCCGTAGTAGCAAGTAGCACCTGTAAATTATGGAGCCTGGGGCCGGTGCTACAGTACTTGTAGGTCGTAGTGCAGTATAATTTAGAGGCAAGGTCCCTGTCGCCTTTTAGTTGTAGAAGCCGAGTACAGTACAGCAAAGAGAAGAGGATGCCCGAGTGGGAAAAAAGTTGAGTTTTTTCCAACCCTCATCAACCAGCGCTAAATAATGCCTCTACTGCAGCTACTGCTGCTGCTACTGCTATGCATCTCTGCCTCTGCCTTCATGCACGTAGTACCAGGTCACAGACGAGCTAATGTACGAGCGTACCAAGGGCACTGCGTCAGGTAGCATGTACGATGGGGCCTCGAGTCTGGTCTGGACGACAATTACGAGTAAATCCTGTACTTTGTACGTACCCAGGCCTTGTCGGGGTTCTGTTCCCTCTCTCGGCGTTGCTCCAGTTGTGTGGCACGGAACTTTGGTTTTTCTCGAGGATCGAAATGGTGGCCAGCCTATTGGCCCGCCCGGCCACTCCCCCCATCGGCTAGCCAGCGCGGCATGCTAAGAATAATAATAATAATAATAATAACAACCAGAACGTTTTAAACTTGGGCCTTGACAAAGTGCGCCAAAAGTATGTTGTGTGAGATTTGATGCCACAGCAGCTCAACCGGCGGTATGTGCAAGTAAGCGCTGCGAATTGTATCCCACGTATCCCACGTCGTGGACATGTCAAAGGGCTGATGAAGATTCTTGGGGGCCCAGCCATGGGTGCAGCACCTTCGTCATAGTAAGCTTGACGGGCCAGGGTGGCAGGTGCCTTGTTTCCCTTTCGCGCTCTCAGCCTGGCCTCACTTGCCTGTCGAGGAAACCGATGCTGGTGCCGGGGCATGTAGAGGGTACGTTGGTCGAGCCCGTCCAACGCCAGCCTGCAGAGGTTCCTCGTACCTGGCGAGCTGGAAATGAGAAAGGAAAAAAAAGAGAGCCGAGAAAATTTAGCGCTAAATGACTGGTCCCCAGCACCTTCCTGCAGCGCAAAACGCGCGCCCCGTTTTGGAGGTTCTTGGTCGTTTTAAGCCGTGCCAGTTCGTACGGCCAAGACGAGCATCTCCCAGCACGGGCATCTCTCAGCACGAGCAGTTCATCCACCACAGGCACCACCAACCAACCTTCAACACCAAGAGAAATAAATGCAAACGCCAGTTCTGTCAACTTTGGCCGCCCATCCACTCGCCCACGCGCTAGCCACCAAGATTTCGCCCCATCGTATCCGCCCGATTGGCAAGCGGCCTGTTTCCTGATAGGGGTCCTGGAGCTCGACGCAGCGCTACAATAGGCCATTGTAAGCTACAGCACGCCGGGCTCCGTCGTCCCCTGCACCGCGCATGGCCTGCACGGCGACACCTGACGACGAAGCATGCGGTGGCTTGTGCAGAGCGACGATGGGCTCGGCCAGTCCTCCTCGGGCAATGACATTGGCGGCAGCATCTCGATCGGCTCTCGCAAGGCGAATGGTGTCGACGCCGTCACCGCCGGGATGCTGGTACATGCGGCCAAGTGCCTGCAATTACGGATGTTGGTGCTTCTCGCATCGGCAGTGCTGCGGTTAGCTTTTCACATGCTCGTCTCGAACTGGCTTACAGCTTGGCTACGGGCACAACCATCCTCGAACTCTCTCGCATCTCCTTCTTACAACTCCTTGCGCTCTCTCGCTCTCTTTTTCTCCGTCTTTCGTTTCCCCGCCCTCTATCCCTCTCCTTCTCCTCCTCTCCTGCACCTTTCCTGCTTCCTGTCGCATGAACTGTTTCGGACATGCCACTCTTTGGTGCCATTGCCCCCCACCCCCAAGAAAAAAGACCCCAAAGCGGCCTCTGCACTAGGCCCACCTCAAAGTTCTCGGCGTGTTGATCTTCCTCGTAACATCTTGGCTCCTGTTCCTGGCAAGAGTCTTGAGTCTTTTTTTTTTCTTCTTCTTTTCCCTAATTGACATGGTTGTTATGCAGGAAACTGTATAGGGGCCCTACAAGTTCGGAGTACGGAGTGCAACCATGGTGACATGCGATATGGGGCCAGCCTGCCGCTCTACTTGCTGCTACTTTTGACCGTTCCCATTTGCCCCAATGCAGAATCAAGACGGCAATGCATCCCGCACTGACCAATGTTTACTTTCTCCGTATTTCGTAGGGGTTCCGAAGTAGAAATGTCCTCCAGGGAAACCACGGGAAAACTCCGAGCTCGCCTCTGGCATCTGCACCCTTCAATGAAACACCCATGGCTTGGCATTTTCGTCCACTTCATCCTCGGCCCTTTGCAACCGGCTACATCACCTGCAATTCAGCGCCATTGCCTCAGTCCCAGGCTTCATCTCTTGGTATTCGGCCGCACATTATACGGAGCACACCGCCAAGCAACGTGCAGTAGAGAAGCTGGACCAATATTCCGGAAAAGGTGCGAGAAAAGAAGCGCTAGAATCCAGTGCGGCTCTGCGAAGATCTTGCATAGCTGGTTAGTTTGCCACAAGCCGCCGCAAGCTCGCCAGGAACAAGTCTTTACCGTATTTGCCGCCAGCATAATGCTGTGCCTTTCTATTTTTTTACGTGTCTTATTGACGGATACAACCCATCCTTGTCATCTTTTGGCAACCATGTCAACGTCCCTCGGCACGAACAACCCGGTTCAGTGGAGCGGCCAAAAAAATTAAAGGCAAATCCACAGCGCAATGATTTTCTACCAACCGAAACCACATGAAGCAGAGGCAGAGCAGCGCGGGCACTACTCCGTAGGCAGAAATCAACTTACTCGCGCCTTTGTTCTTCGAAGCTCACTAGAGCGAGTCGCCACACGGACGCCCCGTAGTTGATCAACGGACAGCTGCTAAGGCACGGCTACTATGCTCCGTGCGGAATCCGTTACAGGTGGCATTCCATCTACGGTAAGGCAGCATACGACTACTACAAGAACACTCCGTATACTTGGAGGTATTCATATACACAGCCAGCAAGCACAGGTAAATGTAAAGTACTACACGTACATTAACTGGTAACCTTCTCCGTTCGGTGTACATACAGACGCCATAAGTCTCCGTCTGCATATGCATGTACATGCAGTCATACATGCTGTGTTGAGGAAGCATGCTTGTACATGTTATACTACTATTTTGGCGGCATGCCTAATACCCATGACCGCAGGGGGCGACTCGTGCTCATGGCACTTCACCCTGTCAAAAAAACCAAAATCAGGGCAGTGGAGAAGAGCTCTCGCAGTGCAAGCTTGGCGACCGCGGCGAATCGCTGATGCGCGCTGGGCGGGAGAAGCGGGCTAACCCCGCCCTCTTACTGATGGATATGTGTGGAAGCTTTCGTGCATCTTTCTTCCGGCGTCTCGTTATTTTGGACGTCTCCAGAAAACAGCAGGACTGTCACAGTGCAGTGGATGGATATCGCGATATGCCCATGCAACAAGGCTTTGCTTCTTGGCATCGAAAGGAACGATGGGGTGGTGTGTGTTGAGTCGTATACGGAGTTCGGAGAAGAGCCATGCCAAAGCCCCCAGGTCCATGGGCATGGTACTCCGTATGGATTAGAGCTGATGATATTGGCTGCAAGTATCAACGCCGATGCACTACAAATACTACAGTTCAGCAGCAGCTGGACCATACTGTGGTTCAGGTCAAATATGACCGAACAAGCCAAGCCACCTTTCGTCGCCCCAAGTAAACTGACTTTGTTCTTTTCCGAATGGGGTAATCGCCTGCACGACTTCTTGTTGGTCTTATCGCAGCGCTCTGATTGGCGTATCTGTCCTTTGCCATTCTTCATTGCCTTGTATAACCAGCATCTGATTGGCGGATGCTTTTCCACGCGCCTTCTGGCAACGCACACACAGCAGCCTGAGCAAGTCGGAGATAAAAATCATAGGCACAGCGAGGGCCTTGCTAAGAACGGAGGGGCCGTTTCTCCGCCATCATGGAACTGCAGTGTGGAGGAGGGGCAACGCGGAGAGGCGCCTCGCTGCCAGATGGAAGTGAATGGGCTTCAACGTTGGGTCTCAACGTCCCATCCACACTGCCTTTCTATAGGTGTGAATGCCTTGAGGATTTCCTGTTTCTCTTGTCTCTCGTTGGGCCTTCTCACCGCTCAACGTGCATGGTGACAACGCAGACCGGTAAGCCTCTTTTCCTTAATAAAGACGTCCTGCGGGAGGTCATTCGGCGCCCCCTCACTGCTGCGTTGTTTGGAGCCTGTTGGTCCGTCTGAGGTTCTGATGGTGGTGAGGAGGAGGGAGGGGGGGGCGTCCCAAGTCTATGATTCATGTGTATGCCAATCATCGCATGGGTCTTTGCCCATCAATCGGGGCCTGTTGCTTTTTTCGGTTCTCATCGAGTGAGATCGATTCGTACCTTGTAGGTACCGCTAGGCGAGCTGTGCTCACCGGTGCGGTCAAGATGCCCACCATCCGCGGATGCTCTGTAGGAGGCTAGCAGTAAAGGTATTGTTATTGTTCTTTTTGCTCGTGCGTATTACGATAACGTGTAATCACTCTTTACGTTTTTGCCCACGCTCCTTTTGTGAGGTCTAGGGTATTCAAAAAAAAGGCCCACCAAAACTGCTGGGCGAAACAATTCCATATGACAACTACGTTTGGAGCAGTATATACTCTAATTTTCCCATTGTGAATGTTTCTCCCCCTCTTTGGATGCATATAAACTAGGTGCATAAACACTTTGGTGCGTCACCTTATAGATGCCCAACGGCCAGCAGCCGAAAGGGCATCATGGCATCTCCCAGCGACCACTCTTGCCCCCATCCTTTAGAACAACCCGAAGCCCCTCAATCGTCATGCCCTTATCAACAGCCTTGCACATGTCGTACACCGTCAAGGCCGCGGATGACGCCGCGGTAAGCGCTTCCATTTCGACCCCCGTCTTCCCATCACACGAAACGGTTGCGCGGATCTCAATCCGGCGGTTCCCCGTGACATCCAAGTCGACGCTTACACGTGAAATGGCGATGGGGTGGCACAGCGGGATGAGATCCGGGGTCCGCTTCGCCGCCATGATACCGGCGACCCGGGCGACGCCGAGGACGTCGCCCTTCTTCATCTGGTTCTCCCGGATCAGCTTGACGGCCGTGTCGTCGGAAAACTGCACCGCGCACGCGGCCGTCGCCACGCGCGATGTGATTTGCTTTTCCGAAATGTTCACCATGTGCGCTGACCCGGACTCTGTCACATGTGTCAGGCGTGCTTTGTTGTCATTGTCATCCTTCTTGTCGTTTCTTAGGCCCCGGGAGGTAGATAGCCTTCGTAGTTGTTGTCCAATGAAGCTTGAAGCAGCGGTTGGTAATGTACTAGATGACATCATATCACGACTGACAAGATTGCGGATTCTTGGTGGCATATTGACGAGTGTCGATGGAACAGGATCTATCATGCCTTTTACTTAGCGTATAAATCGCCAAGTATATATCAAAAGGGCCAGAATGATGGATGGTATAAATGGTATATCATACATTCGTTTGCCTCAAAACGCCGTGGGGCGTTGCAACAAAGGCATAGAGAGATTTATAACCATGCTCACCCGCCCTGTTGTATGCTTTTTTTTTTTTGGTTGCTTTTTTTTTTTTGAAAAGGGAATATGCTAATGCATCTTTATTACCCACCTATCAATATCATCGGCCGGTTCTTCATGTGCTCCAGCTCTCCAATGCCGGCGTGCTTTGCCTTCTTTCTCTTCACTGCCATCCCTATAACATCAAGGAGCTCTGCCTCGTTTGGCGCGACCCCCAGTGGGAGATCGGATGTGCCGGCGAGGCCCTGCCGCCGGTTCATCTCAATCTGCTTCATGGCCTCAAACGCCTCTTCATCTATGGGCTCTCCGCTGTTGGATTTCCTCAAGATGTCCCGCAACGAGACCTCGGCGTTCCCAAATAGGCAGACTTTGAGGTTTCCGTCACTCGTGATCCGGAGCCGGTTGCAAGTGCCACAAAAGTTGTGCGTCATGCTCGTGATGAAGCCGAGGCGGCCCGCAAACCCGGGAACTTTCCAAGTCTTACTCGTGTCGTTCTTTTCGTCACGGACCTTGTGCAGGTCGGGGTATTTCTCCCGGATTACGTCCAGCATCTCGTCGTACGAGAACATTTTACCCTTGTTCCACCTGTTGCCGTCAAACGGCATGTACTCGATGAAGCGCACCTCGAGATCCTTCTCGCGGGTCAGCTCGACGAAGGGGATAATCTCCCGATCGTTGAGGCCGCGCATCACGACGCAATTGATCTTTAGCTTGACCCCGGCACCCAAAGAGTTGAGCTCCAGGATGCGGTCGATGCTTTTCTGGACGGCATCGAAGCCCTTTCTCCTCGTCATGATCTGGAACTGCCACGGATCCAGGGTATCGAGACTTAGATTTACACCCGTAAGCCCGGACTCGATCATGCCATCGAGTTTGCGATGCAATGAAATGCCATTGGTGGTGATACACAGCTCCCGGAGTCCATGGGGGCGCAGCGCACCGAGCTGGTGCATGAGGGGCAGGATGTCTCGCCTGACTGTGGGCTCTCCTCCGGTGAGTCGGATTTTGGATACGCCTTGAGATACAAAGACGGACGATAGCATGACAATCTCGGGGGTAGTTAGGAGATTCCTATCAGGGGATAGGGGAACACCCTCCTCCGGCATGCAGTACAGGCATCGCAAATTGCACTTTTCGGTGATGGAGATGCGTAGATAGTCATGCTGTCGGTGGAAGGTATCCGTCAGAAAGTCTGAGAATGGTCTTGCCTCGCGGATGCGATCCCGGCGCGACAGGACGCTCGGAGGCGGAGGAGGAATGGTATGGGCTGGCTGGGGCTCTGTCTGCTCAGCAGCCGCTGAGGTCGACGCAACATGTCTCCTGAAGGCCAGGATGCCAACCGATGGCCGTGGAGCTGAGACACTTGGGCTCGCCACGACGCCCGAAGGCAGCCTGGCGGCAAAGCGGCGAGCGGATCGCATCTGGTGCAGGGTTGATGCCAAAGCTCGGCCAAATATGCGTGAATGCAGGTCTTAGACGGCGTATGACTCGGTGGCGAATTAGCCAAGGACGATGGATTTTATGCACAGCAATGCTCTGTATACGGTGGCTTATTCGTAGAGTTACTCTAATGCCATGTTTCCGCAGGTAATGCAATAAAGTGAAAAGTGGCAGAGGTAGGTCGTATTGCTGTAAGTCCTGGTGAACGGACGACCCCCGGCTGGATCGACAGGAAGAAGCTCAGCTACGGAGCGGGAGCAGATAAGAGAGCTATAGGGCGCGCACAGACAGCGAGCGCTCTTCAGGCTGTGAATTTACAAGGTCCTTCGTACTTCGTACAGCGGCCGCAAATGAATCCAATGGGTGGTTGGGCCGCGTCCAGGGCTGTCAAAATACTTGGAAAAGAGAATAAAAAGAAAGGGTTTTTGGTTCAAAAGGCTGGCGGATTGAGACAAGGAGGAAGAAACTGAGTTTTGCCTCTTGCTTGGTCATGAGTACGATAATGCAACCGTGACGATTAAGGGCGGATGCTGAGATGAGGGGAACGGACTAGGCCTCGTTCAGGCAAAGAGCGGGATAAGTTGCGGGCGCTAGCTGGAAGCGCTCAGAAGGTTTTGCCGTACGCAGCACTACGATTAGCAAGCTGGAGGGGTTTTGGGGGGTTTGGAGGGGCAAAAGTAGCAGTACCCGGTGCTGTGTGTTAGGGCATCTCCGGCACGTTGCTGCAGCACAGGTACGGAGTACCTTTGACACGGCACGTCGCGCAAGCCAAGCATCCACATGCCACCTCGCTATTGAACCTCATCTCGATCCTATTCGCTCATCCACGGAGCAATATCAACACCAGGGCGATATTTACCCCCCCGCTGCAAATGTACCGTTACATGTGAGCGTCTTTCAGCTTCTGGTTGGAGTTGTGCAACCAAAAGACTCTCTCTGGTGTCTTTATGCTTGTTGTTGTGGGTGCTCCTCCAAGGGGAAAAAAGAAGCAAAAGAAGAAGCTCAGCTTCAGTTAGCAGCTTAGCTTCGTTCAGTCCGCAATACTCACAGGAAACTCAAGCACAAGCATAGATTCAAAGACGAGAGAGAAAATCTGAGCATATTACGATCCATTAACGCCATCCTCCGTGAGTGTTGGGGAAAAAACAGGAGGCAGCGTATGCAGCATCTTCTCCTTACGTTTCTCGCTGTCTTAGCTCCTGATTCACGGATATCACCTAGCATATCCACGAGTGGTCCTCAAGACAAGCTTAGGCCGCTTTGATGCATTCACTGGCAGTTTTGGAGTGTATGTAAGCATGCTGACAGCACATCCCAATGCTTCTCCCTACTCGACCGAGCTCCTCCTCCTAATGCTTGAACATCACAGCGTCGCCCCACTGCAGGCCGAGTCCAGATGGCCGGCTTGTTGCGACTCTCGGGCCGTCTGAAGTGGTTGTCCGCTCAACTGCGAGTCTGCAGGTCACTCACGTTGTGAAACTGCCGTCCGGATCTGGCTCTCCCCCCGCTTCCTCGACCGCAGGCAGCTCAACCAATGTGCCGACGCTGCTGTGGGCTCCGTCGTCCTCCAAGTTTCTCGTCTCTGCGGCTGATCAATTGGATGTATTTTCAGCGCTTCGTCGCTCTAAATTCCATGCCACAGTACGCAGTTACAGCTCTCTCAGTGGGAAGCCCTCTCTCATTCAGTTTGGAGCCCGAGACACCGAGGTTCTCATCTGGTCTGCATCTGGTTTAAAGCTTGTAGTTATTGATGTGCGTAGCTCTGGAGCGGTTGAGATTGCGAGTCCAAAGTTCCACCAAGCCACGTCCGCATCACGAGGACTATCCATTCGCCCAGCAACCGGTCATTTGGCGCTACTTGCTCGCTCTGGTGGCAGGGATATTGTGAGCCTCCACCATCCTGTGGATCGGCAGGTGCTCAGATCTTGGTGTCCAGAGACACTCGACGCCCAGGGCCTCGCGTGGACTCCTGACGGCCAGTGGCTGCTTCTTTGGGAGTCGGCTGCCCAGGGCCATCGCCTTCTGCTCTATACCGCTGATGGACAGCATTTTCGGACCATTACAGCATCTAACCTTTTGAAAGGCCCAGATGCCGACTTGGAGCTTGGTATCAAAATATGCCAGTTGAGTCCTAATGCAGAGCTATGTGCCATCGGGGATCATAGCAGAGATGTTGCTATTCTCCACACGCAATCATGGAGGGCGCTTTTGAGGCTGGCTCATCCTGCCACCATTGTACCTAAAGATACACTCCAGGTGAGCTACAACATGTACACACAAAGGCCGTAATCTTGTTTTCGTGATGCTAAGCCCCTCTTAGGTATGGCAAGAGCAAATTGGAACTTCATCTACCCAAGGGAGAGCCACCCACACCTTTATTAGGGCCACTCAGATATTGTCACCCCCCGGACCTGTCACTGATGGTCAGTCTGTGGCTGCGGAATCCAAATCCGGGTGCTCGATGGCTGCCTTTGATGCGTCCTCGACCCTCTTAGCAACTAGACTGGACGACTCACCGTGCGCCCTGTGGATCTGGGATGTTATAGCGGCCGAACTTCGAGCTGTCCTAATATTCCACACTACGGTTGCCTTCCAGTGGCATTCAAGCTCCCGCGAGCTCCTTCTAGTTACTTTGCAAGATCCATCTCAGCGCGGAGTGTCTTTTATTTGGGATCCTCTGTCTGATGGACCTACGCCTCTTCTGCCGGAGGACTACTTGCCGGATGGAAGAGCGGTGGGCAAAACACAGGTTGCATGGATTAACCGCGAAACCGAGATTCCAGTGTTGTTTGTCTCTGATGCAGAGCACTACCTGCTGCTGTCTCCATCGAGTGCCAGCCAGGATGTGAACCCCTGGCAGCAAGCTGCTGTGGATTACAGCAGTAGCGAAAGTGCACAATATGACAGCCCAACATCAGCTCGCTACACAGCGGATAACGCCGATGAAACATCAGTCATGGATGACACTTTTTCTTTTAGAAATGTTTGATTGCATAACATTTCAAAACTATAGTTGGTAGTCTTTGTATGGAAACCTGTATCGTCAGTATGAGAAATTGATGGGACGGGCATAAAGGGTCAACGTACCCGTTGCCAGCAACCATGCCACCACGACACATGGACGAAAGGGCACTGAGCTCGCTGTGCATGGCATAAGGCTCTCAGGCCCCTGCTAGCCAAGTTGTGGCGTTTTTGGCAGCCATGGGGGCCGAAAGTTGATAGGAGGGCAAGGAGGGGGGTGTTCCAGCCATCCACGGTGAAAAAAAAAAGAAAAAAAGAAAAAAGAAAAGAGAAACAACAGTGTTTCCTTTTTCTCACCCAAGGGGCATGGCATGGTAGTTTTCATAAAACAGCCCCGAAGCAATCACCCACCAAATTCACAGATAGGAGATGAATCCCCCTTTCACAAGTTTTGAGGCATCCTATTCATATCCGAGTTATCAAGACAAATCTCATCGTATCATACCTCAAAGTTGCCTATCCTACTTACATTAGGAGTCAACAAGTTCAAGGAAGATTGGGTTTCCTGTGTTGTGCCTACCTCCTAGCTCTCCGCCATGCCCATCCTCGCTGTTGCACACCGTCTTCTCCTGCCGTGTGTCTCATGCACGCAATGACCTAAGGTTAATGCAAATGCTCCGTAGTGTGAACGTATGATATCCCAGATCCTTGCCTTTCAGGCCGGGGCTATTTCATCACGCATATATGCGCAGGGAGTGGTTCGCCATCACACTTTGAGACAGGTCAAAGTCCGACAACTTGCTTTGCACTGACAGACGATGCATCGGGGGAGGGGGGTTGAGCTGGATATTCGGCCATCTTACTGATGCCATATCGGCATTAACATGGAAGCCCCTCGGTCTCCGCCATCTTTAGCTCCAGAATGGACACAGACAGACAGATAGACGAAGACGTATTGATTCAGTTGCCTAACATTGAGAGACGTGCTTGACTGCCAATGGTCGGCACTAATCTGATCTTTTAGCAAACAGACATGAAGCGGCTTACTCCGGGCTAAGGCGTGATGAGGGTCTGCGAATGGCACTTTGCTGTCGTCAGTCTCTTGTTCGAAGGTGGGCTTCTTTCCCTATAAGTATCGCTGTTTCTGCCCGAGTAGGAGGCTATCAATCTCAAACATCATCCTGCTTCACGTCTATACAAAGCTTTACATTTGTTCCTGTTACCATCATGTCGAACGCACTTAATTTCCCAACTGTCATGAGGGAGGTGGAACCTGGGGACCAGACTGGAGAATACTATATTCTCTTTTCCAATGTCCGTAGCAAGCAGAAACCTAGGTCTCTCGCATTCCACTGTTGGCGCCCTTCTAATCCGGTGGTTAATAGTTGGCATTTCATTCTACATGGATTGAGCTAAAAGACTGGCTTTCGACGTCCTGCACCGTCTATTATATAGAGGTCTTTCCCATTAGCTCTTGTGGCTGGGTCTGCCTCCAGGGGACTGAAAACTTTGAAGCGGCACTAGGTAAGTCTTTCCAGCATCTCAAGAGCTGCTCTTTTTACAACCGCCTTTGATCGCACGACGCTAACTGGTTGGTCGTTAATGCAGCTCTTATGCAAAGCGAGCCCTTTAAAGGCCGAAGCCTCATCGTTGATGCTAGAAATAGAAACGAAAGAGTGACAATTCGGATGAGAGAGTACGGCCCAAGAGGGCACTCCCCCCTCCACAGTCACAATTCCGCGGAAGCCGAAACATATACCCTAAGAGCTATCGCAATAGGTGTACTTTTGGGCCTTATCCTCAGTAATTTCGATGACTTCACGGGTCAGTATAGCACCCAGCCAATGTCACCCTATGCATGGCTGAACCCATATTCCACCTGGGATGGGGATTATTATACCAATATGGACACTCCCGCCTTGGCACTTTATAATGGCGGACTTACCATGCAATATACTTATGATGAAGAGGAGGAGGACTCAACCGATGGTGATGATGATAATGATGATGATAGTGATGATGATGATAATTATGACCTCGTGGGTTGACTGGACGAGCTGGAGAGTCGAGGCAGGCGCTCGCAATCCCTACCAACATTTGAGAGAGCTGAATATGAAACTGAGGAGGATCTAGCGTGGTCGAATTTGGAGTAGCTGCCTGTTTGCTTTTTTTTTTTTGAGGGGGCTTTGCCTTTTTTTTTTTTTTTCTTTTTTTGCGACAGGGGACTACTGGAAACTTTCAGCTGATGTCTTTCTCTCTTTTATCATGCATCATTCATTTGCTTCTTCACTCTTGATCAGTCAGTCGTTTCTGAAATAACTTCTTCTCCTTCTCCTTCTTCTTCTCTTCTCTCCTTTATTATAGGCTTAATACAGATGGTATCTTTGCTTCTCGGTTCTCTAAAATTGAAGTGTTTCGGGCTGTCCACACTCTGCCTGCTGCTTCAAGTCTTCCATGCTGGTATCCGCAACCAACACCATGATCCCGTCTTTTGCCCTCCCGCCTCTTGTGACTGGTGCTGAAAACTACAGACCGACGCGGCTGGTGGCTTGCATGCATATGTACAAGCAGATGCCGTGGCAGTTTGTAGTTGGTACGTGTACGTGATGAGAACAAGGCTCTGATGCTCTCCGCGCCAGAACAGTACTAACGCGCGGAGTCGTGAGACCTCTCAAGACGCTGTCTCTAAACATAATTGCCAATTACCACGGATACCTGGTTCTCGGGAGGGGATCCGGCTCCGGACCTGATCGACAGAATTGCGGCCCATCCCATATGTAGGGGCGTGTACATGAAAGTTACGGGGAGGAAGGGGGATCGGATTGGATTGCTCGTGGCTCTCCTGGTGGGCTTGAAGCGCTGTATTTTACGTACGAAGGCGCATTTTGACGCTATTGCAATTTCTCCCTTGCTGAATGGAGCGCTTTTACGAGCAGGGAGGAGGGCGGCAAGCAAGGCGTCCGGACGCCTTTCTCCGAGCCTCGTTTTGAGTGGCCTTGAAAATCCTTGGCGGATGTACCTTTGCATGGAGTGTCCTGCACGTTGCTCACCGTCCTTTGGGCCATCATCCAATACATCTTGTTATGCTAGGGTCTTTGGTTTTCAGCTCATATAGAGTGGAATCGGCTACTGCGCGTATATGTGCGCATTCAACGCACGTAATACTTGGTAGGATGTGATTTGATAAACGGGTCTCAGCTCGCAATCCCGTGCGCAGTTGTGGCTTTACGACATGCATTATCACAAGGTCTCCTCAACAAACCTGGCTCATGAATGGAGCGGCAGTTGATGTCAGGCAAGCGCTTGGGATGTCGTGGTAAAAGCATGTGATGGCTGTTGAGGGAGGCCTGGACCTGGAGACGCGTAGTGAGTAGTCAGTACTTATTTTATGCGCTCGGCTTTATGTATGCGTTATTCGCTGCAAAGGACTACAGCAGGACTGGTTTTGGCCCCCTCGATGCTTTTTTTTTTCTTTCCTTTTTTTTGAAGTATCAATCTGACCCTTGTCCTTGTCTGCTGCATGCAGGTTGTGCCTTTCGAAATGAGCACGGAATACTCACCCTTGTTTGCCCTAGATGTCGGCCTTTGCATGAGTATCAGACTATCCATCAGTATAATTTTAATTTAGAACGCCGTAAATATTATGACTAGAGGCACTAGCCGTCGAGAGTCTCGTTTATGAGACATCCAGATTGGGGGGCCACGATTTGGGGCCTCCGCAGCTTGCAGTTTGCTGATGGCCGATGTGACGTATAGTTCATTACAATGCATATGGCGTTCATAGATTTAAATAGTGAAATGAAAGGGCTTTAAGGTATTCCACTGTTTGAAAGCTAGAGTTGTGTATCTGGTAGGCAACGATATCTACCCCTCAGGAGGATGTCAATGATGCGCACATGTTGGTAGCATCACCATCTACCACCAAAGTGAATCAACTGGTGGCTTGTCGACTGCCAATCTTATCTCCCGCTTAAATATTATTACCTTTTATAGGTCTTCTATGGTCAAGTGGTATTGAATACTCTACTTGATCATCCCCGCGCAGGGTCAAGTATCGGCTGTTGTGCTTTTCAGGCACGCCATATCCATCCATCCATCTTCATTTGCCATCATGCTCAGGCGCCTTGTCCTTTCTCGCCCCAAGGGCTCACATGGCGAGAGCAACCAAACCAATGGCAAACCAAAGCTACGTCGCCTCCCGATGCTCCCGCCAGTTAGAGAGCTAGAACGCCGATCTGTGCGACAGACGCTTCTCGACGGTATCTCTTCTAGCTTCGCCAAGGATGATCTGAGCCCGAGCGCCTTTTGTGATCTAAACGACCGCTTAGGGTCTGAAACGATGGTGCTTCTAGAAGAAGAAGAGAAGGAGCTCCGGGAGGCAAATCCCACCAGAAACAGGCAGATACTCGCCCACCATTTTTGCCGCAGAATTCGCCAACGGTGAGTTTTTTCTGTGAATGTCGGCCCTGGAGGAAAGAGGAGATGGTGTTAACATGTTTCCTGACAGACATCATGCAAGTCAACAACTACAGGCAGTCATGGGACTGGTGAATGACAACCCTTTTGTGACTCCATCTGAGCCTTCGGATGGACGGAGGATTGGAGACAAGCTACACATTTCCCTAGATTACGCTTGTCGTTTGAATGGCTACAGAAAACTCCAGTTAGCCTTTCTCACATTTCAGACTGAGAAGACTTCCTGGGACCTTAGGGGCGAGCCTCTTGGATCCGTGCCCCCCATAGCAGAGAATGTAGGATACGTGAAACTCGGAACGGAACACGGGAGCCTAACACTTTATGAGTCTAACGTGTAAGCAGCGATCTCTGTTAGGTTATGGATACGAGAGTGAAAGGACTAAGGATGATGAAACTAGGCCGAACCGACAAGGACATGTCACCACGTGGACGTGGCTCAAAATCTGCAGACCACTAGAAATCGACGAAGAGCTAGGACATCTTGTGGCACCAGTTTCACCCAAGGAACAAGAAGCCTGGGTAATAATTGCGATTCCAAAGCCTCGGACAGAGATGCTCGGAGAGCTGCGGTTTGTGCATACTAACTATGATGAAAAGTTCGAGCAGGGCTATTGGACGAAGGGCCTTACGCCAGATTACGCGCAGCAAGGGGGAGCGGAACACCACAAGACGTCAAAAATAGTGCGCTTTCGGTGCGGTCGAAATGGCATGCCCAACATAGCAACTTCGAAGGGAACCGGTAGTGTTACTTTAGCGATGTCCGAGTTCCGTGCTGATTTCGGCAAGAAACAGTGGGAGATGATACAGGCAATCATGATGAGGAACTCATGTCATATCGGTGCGGTAGCATTGCCGGATACAGATTGGATTGACGTTGCCCCGGAGCCACCTGGGGGGGATAGGCAATGGAATGGTCGGATAGAGGTCAACAACTATGGAGTGACCCACGCGCCTCGTCAGATGATCATCTCTAGCGACGTCCGGAAGCCATCAAATCTCAGGCACGAAGTTCTTGTGGAGGACTGCTAGTCTACCTCTTTTGAAGGTGTTGTTCTGATGAATAGGTGTAGTTGTTAGTTGGTCATTGTCAAGACATGTTGTTTCTTCTAAGACTAGAAAGTTTATTGACTGGCCTTGCCGGTTGTGATGTCCTTGTCTGACTTAGTTAAACCTTTATTGGACACGGAACAAGGCTACCTGATAGCATTGGATGGCTTGGTTGGCCAACTGTGCTCTGATGATGCGTTATTCTCCTGATGGAGATGATGATTTTTCTGGACGAATATAATCACCACCAGCTCTTATTGGAACTTGCAACAATATGGATATCACCGGTGGTCTGCCTCCGTCTCGTGAAACAACCCATATCGGAATTGCTGATGCTCTGTGACTTTCCGTCTTCCCAGAAAACTAGGCATGTGGACCTAGTATGTAGATGTGTTGGATGAATAATGGCGACCCTCTTCTGAGGCCTTGCGTAGTTCAGAAAACTGTAGCGTACGATAGAACTATATTTACTCTTTTTGAACTGGTTTCCTCCCGCTTGATTCTACTAATTGCCTGTGTGAAATTCGTATATCGATGCAGCTGGGGGATATCAATCAGATGAGTACGACTGGAGGAGAGAAGGCACACATCTACAGCCGGTATGTTACGTGTTCATAATTGTGTCCTGGCAGCTCCAAAACATGCATAGAGTGATGAGTAGGATGTCGAGTTCTAATATATGATTGATTGCATAAGAGGGCGCATCTCTAATTGCAAGATGGTACGAACGCGAGAGTCTTCGCCATAGACTGCGCTTCATCTGGCCCATGATAGCAGCCACCATGATGACAGAATCGAAGAAAAGAGAACCGAGAGGAATGAATTCTTCGGTCCGACGGCGCACCTTCGCGGCAAGGATGGTAATATGGAGATTATTGCTGAAGGATTGTTTCTGCTTACTGGGCACGTGTCCAGCTGATCAAGCCCACAACATGGGAAGCGGAGGGGGGGATTGATCTAGTCCAAGGACTTTGGATGTCATCTGAAACATGGTGCTGTGGGAATAGTATTGGAATTCTATTGAAGCTTGAAGCTTTATATAGGGTATTGAGCATTTGATATGCGCCTCTGGGCATCTGATCATTTCTGTCTCACTGCACCGCCCATCCATACGAGTGGGAGCTTTTGGCGTCAAGCCGAATGCCTGGTTGGGCAAAAGGTCGAGCTGGTGTAGCTTTTGATTGGCTGGTTACTCTCGGGAGGTCGATGACAAATGCCAGGTTAGGGAGCAAAGGACAGGCAGCAAGTACCAGTACATGGACGGAGGGCTTTTGTTCGGCGTTTTTGCTGGTATGGATCAGCCGCCATCGACGCTCATATAATATACCGATACAACCCAAGCGAATGGCTATTTGCTAAATATCCATATGTTCTGTTCCTGTATAAAGAGTAACCTCTTGAACTAATTTAGAGATTTTTCCCTTTTTCTTTCTACCTTTTCTACTCCCGAATCCCAAGACATCCTAGGCATCAGCATAACGGTATCAAGCCTTCAAGTCCGCCGTGGGGCATCAACAGGTACCCGCTACTTGTCGAGCGGGCCGGGTTAACATTGCACCCAGAGAGGCCCTGCAGCTCCCGCCAAAGCGTCCCAGCAGCTGCTCCTTTACCTGGCCAAACCAAACTGCAGCCTCCCCACCAAAGCCCGCCAGGCATCGTGGGAACTTTTCTAGTGTGCGCCCCTCCAAACCACCTCTTTCCACAACCTCAAAAGCTGTCCCAAGCCTCCGCCGGTCTCTTGACTCCGAAAAGCCGCTCTTGGAGGCGTGCCGAATCTCATCCAAAGCTCCGTTCAGGTGCTGCTGCTGCGTCCTACCGCCTCATCGTCCTTTTATCCCCCCGCGAGGAGCCGCCGAGTGCGAAGAATAGCCCACCATGCAGGCCCCTGTCTTGGTTATGAGTGCGTATACCTAATGTCTGCCCTGCCGAGAGAGGCGGTGGCTTCTTTCTCAGCACACGGCTCGAGATGGACAATATTCTCTCGCAGCTGGGGGGAAGTGCTTAACAAGCTAACGCATCGCTCGCAGACACCAATGCCGGTGAGAGGCAGACCGGAAGGAGAGCTCAGCTGTCAAACATTGCTGCCGCCAAAACGTGGGTTCTATGCTCCCGTCCACTTGACCGAGTCGAACAAGCCAGCTGACTTGGTGCTTCCAATCTAGGGTTGCCGACATTATTCGGTCATGTCTCGGTCCCAAAGCTATGCTGAAGATGCTGCTCGACCCCATGGGCGGTATCGTCCTGACTAACGACGGTCACGCCATCCTCCGAGAAATCGAAGTCTCCCACCCTGCCGCCAAGAGCATGATCGAGCTCAGCCGGACACAGGACGAAGAAGTCGGTGATGGCACCACCACTGTCATTATCTTGGGTATGTCTTGGCTCTTTCCCCCCTTCTTGTTGAAGATGATGGCCCAACGAAGATGAGGGGAGTGGAAGTGGGGAGGAGAAAAAAAAAGGGGGGGAGCAACTTGAAGAGACGAGAAGGATTTGACTCTGACTGGATTTAGCTGGCGAAATTCTGGCACAGGCTCTCCCTCAGCTCGAGCGCAATATCCACCCTGTCGTCATCATCTCTGCCTTCAAGCGCGCTCTGAAGGATGCCATCGACATCATCGACGAGATCTCCCTGCCGATCGATGTCAATGACGACAAGGCCATGGCCCAGCTCATCTCCTCCTCGATCGGTACCAAGTTTGTCTCTCGATGGATGGATCAGATGTGCACGCTTGCCCTGAAAGCTGTGCGAACTGTTACCTGGGAGGCCGGCAATGGCAAGACCGAAGTGGACATCAAGCGATATGCTCGTATCGAGAAGGTCCCTGGTGGCGAGATCGAGGACAGCCAGGTTCTGGATGGACTCATGCTGAATAAGGATATCACCCACCCCAAGATGCGACGACGCATCGAGAACCCCCGAATTGTCCTTTTGGACTGCCCCCTGGAATACAAGAAGGGTGAATCACAGACCAACATTGAGATCACAAAGGAGGAGGACTGGAACCGAATCCTGCAGATTGAGGAGGAGCAGATCAAAATGATGTGCGACACCATCTTGGCCGTCCAGCCCGACCTGGTCATCACTGAAAAGGGCGTTTCTGGTGAGTGCAATTTCGATGACTAGAGTGATTCTCGGCGACCCAAAGAGCTTAAGTTAACTTTGCCCCCAGATTTGGCCCAGCACTACCTAATGAAGGCCAATGTCACAGCCCTTCGCCGGGTACGTAAGACGGATAACAACAGAATAGCCCGCGCCACGGGAGCCACAATTGTCAACAGAGTGGAGGACCTCCAAGAGTCAGACGTCGGCACTCGATGTGGCCTCTTCGAGATTGAAAAGATTGGTGACGAGTACTTTACCTTCCTCACCAAGTGCGAGGATCCCAAGGCCTGCACAATCCTGCTTCGCGGCCCCTCAAAAGACGTTCTCAACGAGATTGAGCGAAACCTTCAGGATGCCATGGGCGTTGCCCGTAATGTCATGTTCCACCCCCGGTTATCTCCTGGTGGAGGTGCAACTGAGATGGCCGTCTCTGTCCGACTGGCTCAGAAGGCCAAGGGCGTGGAGGGCGTCCAGCAGTGGCCATACAAGGCCGTTGCCGACGCTCTGGAGGTGATTCCCAGAACGCTGGTGCAGAATGCCGGCAAGAGCCCGGTCCGTGTGCTGACGGAGCTCCGCGCCAAGCAAGCCGAAGGCAAGAGCTCATGGGGTGTCAACGGCGACACCGGCGCCATTACTGACATGAAGGAGTACGGTGTGTGGGAGCCTGAGGCTATCAAGCTGCAGAGTCTCAAGACTGCTATTGAGGTTTGTTTTCCCATGACACCCAGATGCCTCCTCGAAACAAGGCAATCCAAGCTAACCTTTTTGATTCCTAGGCCGCCTGTTTGTTACTAAGAGTAGACGACATCTGCAGTGCTAAAAAGATACAGCAGGGTGCCACTCCCGGAGTTGGAGGTGGTGACGACTAAACGGGTTGGGGTTCGGTTTGAAGGTCAAAGAGGTAAACGATGCCCCGAGAAGCCATGATCAAAGAGGACGGCATATCAGGTTTGCTTGGAAAGGCTGTACTCCGTTCTAACCCTTGTTGGGATTGAGGTGGGAGCGTTTTCAGACGAATCTAGAGGGAGACCAAAATTTTAAAAATAGACAATGGTATTAACTAGGGGTCGCTGAAAGAGGCGACACATAGATCTATGAAATGGCATTCTATACGGGTATCACTGCTTCTATCTATAATATACATGTCACCAACTCTGCCTGAGAAGGCTTCAAAGAAACCTCTTCAGTAGATTATCCCACTTTTTTTTTTTCTTTTTCTTTTTTTCCGTTGTCTTCTCTTCTTTACATTTTTGGGTTTTCAATCGTCATCGTGGATGACGAGCCCAACGGCGGGCTCAGCAGATGCGGTGGTTGTTTTCTCATTGATATTCCTCTCGGCTCCGTTGTCAGTTCTTTTAGAGTGTCCGTTTTCTTGTGAGGCTTCATCCGATCCAGTCACCGCCGTCGACTTATCGCCATTCCCATTGGATCCCTTTGAGCTGTCGTCGTTTCCTCCTCCTCCTTTGCCCTTCTTTGCTTTTCGAGCCTTGGCCTTGTCCCTCTTTTCCCGGTTCTTCCTCGTCTTCTCCTCGTCTTTGCGGTCCTTCTCGGCTTTGCTAGTTTCAAAGTTGGCCTGATCACGCTCCCTCTTGACCTCCTCGTCCATCTCCCTCAGGCGTTCATACTCGCGCCTTCGGGCGGCCTTGTAGACGTGGAACTCGCCGGAGCCGGCACCGGCGCTGGAGCCCTGGACGTTTGTGACGATTTCGGGGGGAGGAGGGCGCTTGCTTCCGGGGACGAGAGAGGACGAGGGGGGAGGGATGCGAATCTCTTGGTCGGGCTTGGCGAAGAGGGCGTCGACGGAGGCGGCCTGGGAGGATACGGGGGTGAGGGCGCGTCTCTTGGTCGGGCGCTTCGAGCGAGGGTCGGCGGAGGTGGGGACCGATTCTGGGCCTTCAGCGGACATGGCGGGCGGTGTTTTGTGTTTTATTGATGTTTTGAATGGAGTGGCTGTTGTGGTGGTTTGATTGGCAGAGGTGACGCCGAGTCTGAGCGGATATGCGATCTGCGACGCGATGCGACGAAGGAGAGAAAGACGCGGACTTTTTTTTTCAGAGAGCTCAATGTAATAGGAAGAGCTTCAAACCGGAGAGCGTAAGAGTTTGCGACGGCACGAGAGATGAATTGGTGCTGTGCCAGGCCGTGAGACGTTTTGAAGGCGTACTCTAGTGAGAGTTTGGGGAGGAAGAAAAAAAAAATTACGAGTTTACAGGCAGCCATCACGCTTGAGGCTTTGGGAACCTCACCCCATGTTTGATTGGGGAACTTGGTAGCAGGGCCACACTAAACCAAGTGCAGTAAATACAGCAGACGTCGGTAGCGGGTTGCAGCGAGCCTTACAGGAGGGGCAGCGCCATAAGCCGAGAGATCTGGGAGATTGCAAGCTGCCTGAATCGGATAGGCTACTTACTCTATGATGCAAATGAATCTCCTGCATTTAGTACTACCAAGATCTAATACCTTGTATACAAGGAGGGGCTCCTTAAATCAGATCTCTTAGTGAGATTGATGTAGGTAGCCAGCGTCAAATCCCGAGATGAGCCCCCCCTTGGCACATATTTAGGTACCATCTGCCGCTAAAGTTGTCGTGCTAGATGACATGCTGAAACCTCGAAACTTCCATCTCAAGTCTGAGAGTTTGTAGTGGCGGCTGGCTGCGCCACACCGAACCGCTTCTTGCCGTTCATGCCATGGGCTTTCTAATCATTCATCATCCCCCAGTTACATGCCTTGGCTCTTCTCCCGGTACCTGTTTCAAGGAGTGGTGGACTTGGTTTAGAAGGCACCTTGGCGCCTCCTGTTGAGGCAAATTCAGGTCGGATGGTGAATACTAAGGTATCAAAGTACGTAGTACGGAGTAGTAGTACTTCTATAGTCGATCTCTGGACCAATTTGGAATTATGATGCTATGCCAAGGTACCGAGAGAGCTGAAGAGGCAGGAGGTACTAACTTCTTTGATACCACCCGTTGCCGCCACTCAATGACTGCAATTATTAGTCAGTGCCCGTTTGAAATAGTATACATAGTTGGACAGCAGCGCCTCTTCACCTCCATCATTCTCTGCTATTTCCTCCCCCTTACAAACTCAGCGAGCTATCCTTATTCTCCCCTTCATTTTCTAACCCCCTCCCCTTCTCTCAACCATCGTTCGTCTGTGAGTCGATTTTCGGCACAGGGGGTGTTTGACACCAGCAGCCGAAACACAAGAGCGTCCAAATTATCATCCCACCAACAGGCTTACAAAACACACCACTTGCCCCCACCACTAGTCCGGCTGCCGGTCGCTACCTATTAGTATCTGCTTATTCCGTTTGATCGATCGATCGGTTGGTTTTCCATCTTGAGCCTCAATATCATAAGCCGCACGTGCGCACAGCGACAGCCATGGCAAAGCCGCGGCTGATTATCCTCATCCGCCATGCTCAGTCCGAGGGCAATAGTATGTTGGCTCCCGCTCTCCATAGCCTTTGATTGAGGCTTCTCCCACCTGCTGACCGCCCATGTCCCGCCGCAGAGAACCGCGAGATACACCAGACGATCCCCGATCACCGCGTGAAGCTCACTCAAGATGGCTGGGCCCAGGCCCACGAGGCGGGCCGCCGCCTGCGCAAGCTGCTCCGCCCGGACGACACCCTCCACTTCTTCACATCGCCGTACCGTCGCACACGAGAGACGACAGAGGGCATCTTGGCTACCTTGACCTCGGACGATCCCGAGCCCTCGCCATATCGTCGGTCCAGCATCAAAGTCTACGAGGAGCCTCGCTTGCGTGAACAAGATTTTGGCAACTTCCAGCCATGCAGTGCCGAGATGGAACGCATGTGGCAGGAGAGAGCAGACTATGGCCACTTCTTCTATCGCATCCCCAACGGAGAGAGCGCTGCAGATGCTTATGATCGTGTTAGCGGCTTCAACGAGAGTCTGTGGCGCCAATTTGGAGAGGATGACTTTGCCAGCGTGTGCGTCTTAGGTGAGCTTTCATCTTGTGCCCCCCCGAGCTTCTCGCTGAATGCGTATCCATTCCGTGCATTATACTAACCGTAGTCTACTTGGTTATGCAGTCACTCATGGTCTCATGTCTCGTGTCTTTTTAATGAAATGGTATCACTTTTCTGTCGAGTATTTTGAGGACCTCCGGAACGTTAATCACTGCGAGTTTCTCATCATGCGCAAGCAAGGCAACGGCAAGTATCACTTAGAGAATAAGCTGCGTACTTGGTCGGAGCTGCGAAGGGAGAGGGCACAGGCCATCAAAGACAAGGAGAAGGATGGCGAAGACGCAAACGAGAAGAGTGCCAAGGACACCAAAGACGAGTTCAAGCTGGATCATACCAAGAGCTTCGTTGTTACGCGCCAATGGGGAGGCTGCCCAAACGGCTGCAACCATACTGCCCATTATAACAACCACCAGAAGTCAGAACATCACACATCGCAGCAGGATGAGAAGAGCACCCACAGCAACAGCACCAATCTTGCTGTTAGAAGACAGCAACGTCACAAGCCAAGCACCTCTGATGATGAAGATGACAGTGAAGAACCCCCGAAAGAGCCCAAGAAAAAGTTCAACATCGAAGTGGCACGGGCATTTGACGAGATTGTTTCGTCTCCTGATGGCACGCCATCCTTCATCACCGCAGAGGACCGCATTCGCCACATCAAAGCCGCTCATTTACACGTTGGGCGAGATTTCGGCGGCACATACTCGGGCCATCCCTCCGTCGCAGGAAGCGATACTGAAGCCTCCGAGGACGAGACCACCCGTCGTCACCGCCTTGCTTCCTTGGACTCTCGCATCAAGTCTGGCACGGCATTGGCGAACCGTCTTGGAGATGAACCTGGTGTAGATGGCAGCGCTACGGACCCTGACGTGGAAGATTTAGACGAGGCTGAGAGGGAAGACAGAAGCATCAGGGGAAGCGTGTACTAGAAGCTAAAACACCTACGGGCTTGGGTGGGCATGTGACAGAGAAAGCGATGGTTTCATTGGTTATTTTATTTGGTTATTGTTGGATACCTAATGTGTATAGACTGGATTATCTGGTTTTATAAGTGGAAAAAAAAGCGTTGGGTTTCACCGTGTTGGATTGTTTTTTTGAAATATATCAGCATTGACGCGTTGAAGAATCTGGAAGAAAAACATGCAGACAACTTGTAAATGCATATCAGCTTTTCACGCTGGTCTTGCTTGGCTAACTGTCTCCTCCGCAAGTGGCCCTTTTGCCAATAACCTTTTTTGCTTTGTTTTTGTTTTTTAAGGGGGGACCCCCATTTCTCACCGTGACATTTACGTTCCCTGTATTCCTGTATTAATCCATAACCTTTCCCATACCTAGGGGCAGCAGCAACAAAAAAAATTGTATCAATCGCAAAAGAAAAACAAATCAATCCAATGTAGTCCAGCAATCGCCCTCTTTTTTTTTAATTCCGACATCTTCCCCTTCTTCTTCTTCTTCCTCCCAACCCCTACCCACCCAACTAAGACCATCCTTTTATAACACAGCCGAGCCCTCATGGCTTCCCCCATCGTAGTAGTAGTAGAGAGGCAAAGTGGAATAAGTAAGCCAGTGTCTCTCCTTTTTCCCCGCCTCGAAGGGAAATATGACAGAAAAAAAAAATTAGATTAATACAAAGACCAGATCAAAAAGCATGCAACACGCAAAACGAAGAGGCCAAGAAGAGGAAGGAATTGGTGAGAGAAAGGGAGAGAGGAAGGGAGAAAACAACGTAAAAAGAAAAAAAAATCCCATAGTATCAACAGAGCAGAGAACACAAAAACAGCCATTTGCATGCAAAGTCGTCACTGCGACTAACACGCCCACTTCCAGTGAGAAAAAAATCGAAGAAAGCAAGCTCCGTCCATTCCTGTCCTTTGTTTAAACCTATGCCTTGTCTTGCCTTGACTGTCCAGTCCAGCCCTTGCCCTAAATAATGCCTCCCTAAGTCTTTTCCCCATGTCTTGCCATTCTGATGCCAGCGCTAAGAACAGGGAGGAGAAGAAAACCCATGAAAAAGAAAAATGCCAAAAAAAGGAAAAAAAAGTACAATACAGTTCTTCCACTTTCCACCTCTCCTCCGAAATAGCCACAGAATGACCCAGATGGTCAAAAGTCTGTGAAAAGAACCCCCCCCAAAAAAACATGCTTGTGCTTGCTGTATAACGTGGTGCCACAAGACTTCCCATCTCTCCGGTCTTATTTAACCCAATTATGAAGAGCGAGAAAGAAAGAAGAGAAAAATAAAAAAGGAACGGGTGATGATGGCGATGGTGAAGGACACGAAAATAAGAGAAAGAGGAGTGATGTGACATGAAGTATTCGCCAGTGCACCCTCTAAAAGTCACCAATCCTGGCCCAAAGATATCTCGACCCCACGGCGTGGAATGAGGAAAGAAGTGAAGCCAAATTTATGAAACAAGTGAAAAAAAAAATTGAGGTGTAACGGTCCCGGTCCGAATAGACAGACTGTAACTAGCCTTGGCTATCAGGAAATTGAGACTCACCTAGCATTCACTCCCCCAAGAGCACCCATCAGTTCTGGGCAGTCATGTTCAAAAAAATCTTGTCATGGCTCTGCTGAGGTCGATAAAGTCCACAGGTTTCGTCACGTAGTCGCTGAATCCAGCCGCAACGCACTTGTCTTGGACATCCGACATGACATTTGCGGAGAGGGCAATGATGGGCATCTGGGGGAAATTGCCCAGCAGCTCCCATTCACGGATCTCTCGGCAGGCTTGATAGCCGTCTTTGCGTGGCATATGTAGATCGCACTGCATCATCTATTAGCCAAAAAATGTTGCATTTTTACTTGCACCAACCAATAGCCCCGAAAGAGCTTGTCAGTAAACTCACCAATATGAGAGAGTAATAACTGTGCGACTTTGAGAAGACGATTTCTATGCACTCCTCTCCGTCAACCGCAATGTCTACGTCGACTCCAACCTTCTTGAGGAACTTGGTCATTACTTTTTGGTTGACAGGGTTGTCCTCCACCAGGAGAACCCTATAGCCCTTGTGCCCCATGCGTTTTTGAAGCTCCAGGGAGCTGGCCTTTTGGCTCTCCAGCATTTGCTGCGCGGTAGATCTATTCCAGTCGGTGCTCAGATCCCGTATTTTATCCGGATCGAAGATGACGGCAAAGCGCGACGGCTTGACAGGCTTGTATATGAAATTGACCAACTTGTCCGAAAAGAGCTTCTCGTACTTGGTTCCAGACGCATATCTCATCACGGCCTGGCGCTGAACCGAATCCGATAGAATCAGGATCATTGTGCTATCCATCTTTTGAGATTTGGTAATCTGATCCATGACGCTGATGACCGCCTCCGCCTCGCCCAGATTGATGACAATATGGGTGAACCGAATCGGGTCGTCACCACCAATGAACTTTTCGGCCTCTTCGACAGTACCGACGGCAGTTATCTCATAGGGTACATCTTTTGGTAGTGTCATCTCGATATGCTGTGTAGTGGCTTCGCGACTGTGCGTTTGGGGGCAAATGATCAGTATCAGATACATTGGCGGGCGGAACACCCCAGGTGGCAGCTTTTCTGGCGTCACGCTGCGCGCCGCCGAGCTCCGATCGGATGGCATCTCGAGCTTCATTTGTGACAGGTCTTGGCCGCTGGCCTTGGCAGCCTCGCTGAAGCGGGCCAAGCCCGTATTCATCGATGTGATGGACGACCTATCCGTAGCGAGCGATTGACCAGAGTGAATGGACTGGCTCGAGCTCCCTGTTGAATCGCCTCCCGGAGAAATAAACTCTGGATCCACAAAGGTCGGCTCATCTCCGCTCTGTGTGTGTCGGGCGGGAGGAAGAGTCATCATGTTGCTCGCAGCTTCTTCGGCTTCAGCAGCTGCTGGGGGCACGGCCGTCGCCGTCGACCCAGGACTGCTGGGCATTGTGGGTCGATCTTCGACTGTAGGTAGCGAGCAACGCGCCGTAAACGTAAACGTCGAGCCCTTGCCCATAACGGCTGTTCCTTCCATCTTGCCGCCGTGAAGTTCGACAAGCTGTCTTGAAATGACCAGGCCAAGCCCGCTGCCGCCATGCTGTCTGGTGCTACTCTCGTCAATCTGGCTAAAGGGTTTGAATATGAGATCCTTTTCTTCTTCAGAGAAGCCACGGCCAGTGTCGGTTATGATGAACTCGAGCATGATTTCGTTCTGTCCCACTGTTGCGTCATCCCCTGTGTATACTTTGCACTGGCTAAAAACTTCGCCTTCCGATGTGAATTTTATGGCGTTTCCAATGACATTTAGCAGAACCTGGCGGATTCGAACCTTGTCTCCCTTCACCCACGCTGGGACGTCGGCATCCACTAGGTAGTTGAGCTCAAGCCGTTTGGCAATGGCCATTGTCGAGACGAGTTCGTTGACATCCTCAATGAGCGAGCGGGTGTGGAACCATTCGTATCTTAGTTTCATCATTCCTGCGTCCACCTTTGACAGATCCAGAATATCATTGATAATCATGATAAGACTATTCGCACTCGTCTGAATGGTATTGGTGTAATCGCGTTGCTCTTCATTGAGCGTGGTGTCCTGCAAGAAGCTCACCATGCCCGAGATTCCTATAAGGGGGGTACGAATCTCGTGAGACATGTTGCTCAAGAACCGGCCCTTTGATTCCATGGCCTCTTTCAACTTGGCCTCGAGAAGCTTGTGGTCGTTTATATCGGTGGCAGAGCCAAAGTACGAGCTCGCACCGCTACCAAAGTCAATGGTATCAATCTCGACACAACGAATAAGATGCCACCGGTACTCTCCCGTCTTGGAGCGCAATCGGACTTCCGTAGTGTACGATAGTCTGCCATTAGAGTCAGTTCCCACTTTGATGACGCCTTTTCTGGCCAGCTCTGCTAACTCAGGATTGGCAAGCTGGTAGCCTGCGCCGGAGCCAGCTTGCTGACTCGATACTCGACGGCCTTGAGACTCCTCCAGGCCTTCCTTTGTGGAATCATTAGAGCCAGAGCTCGTGTTACTCTTTTGATTTGACGACGGTGACGACGGCGTCGGCGGCGGTACTGGTTGCGAAGCAGGGATGCGGCATCTGGCCAAATCCTCTGGGTGAACAAAATCCATGAAGCCCAAGCGCAGCGCGTCGTCAAAGCTCTGTCCGGTGTAGGAAAGCCACTGCTCATTTGCAAACGTCACGCCATCCTCCTCCGTGGCAGTGAAGATGATTTGCGGGATCAGGTTTGCCAGCAAGCGGTGTTTCGCCTCTGACGCCTCCACCTCCTGCTGGCGTGCTGCTTTTATCTCGGCTATTCGTTGCTCATGAATATCCAGGTATGATCCTAGGAACTGTACCACGGCTCCCCGCTTGTCTTTGGAAGCCACGGCACGAGCGTAAAACCATCTGTAGGCGCCATCAAACCTCTTGATTCTCACAGTGCTAGAAAACTGCTCTCCAGTCCGCAGCGAGTGGCTCCAGGCGGTGAGATACTCATCCCGCTCGTCTGGGTGGATGCTGCCCCAGGGATCGGCAGACAAATCTGCCACTGTCTGTCCCCGGTACGACAGATAGCGGCTGTTCACCCAAACAATTTCACCCGTCTGCGGTAGGGCAACGAACACTTGGGCAGGCAGCGAATCCAGGATGAGGCCTTTTAGCTTATCAGAGGGAGGAGGCATGTCGGCAGCCGAACCAATAAAGGAGGTGCTCCTCTGCAGGCCGCTCGCATTAGATGTCAGCGCGGGCCGGCTGATCAAACTGGAGCCGGGAGGCAGAGACTGAAACGTCGAAGCAAAGTCTGCTCCGTAGCTGTGAAGGAGAGTGTGGCCTCTTTTGGATGGACCCTGATCGAACTTCGATGATTCAGGGTATTTATCGGCCAGCAAGGGGTCAAGGTCAATGCTCCCATCTAGACTGTTTCGAGAGTGGACGTCCCTTGGGTTAGGTTCATCCGAGCTCCCTGTGTGTCTATCTGCCAGCTCATCAGAGTCCGTCGTGGCAGCTTGGGGAGTTTGAGGAGCCTTATTGCTCTGCAGGCGAGACGATCGAGCATCTCCAGAAGGGTCGTCCTTCGACCCGGCCCGAGATCGCTGCGAACTCTGCCTGGCAAGTTTGCTGCTGAAATAGCTTCCTGAAGACTGGGATACCCCCGCCGGGCTCGCCGCAGGCTGTCGTCGTTCTGCAAGGTAGACCAGAGCCCCCGAATCCCATCCGGGAGTGCCAATCGGGGAGCCTGCCGTGCTTTTAGAGATGCCCGAAATGTCGCTCGGACTGGTTATGCTCCCGGCCAAAGACTGCTGCAAAGCCGTCTCATCCGCTGCAAGATACGCGGCGCTTTCCATTGGCCGTCCATAGGCTGAGACCGCACCGAATCCGGCGGTAGATGGTCTTCTTCGCTTGAGACCGGCAAGCTCTGTCTCCAGATTGGTGTAGTGCCGACATTGCGAAAAAGAGGTGGCAAGATGAGGTGCAAAGTGCTCTAGTGAATGCCGCAGGTTGGACGGATATGGGATAACAGGGCTAAGAATGGATAGAATAGCAATCGGGGCGGGCTTGTCTCTCTTTGAAATCTCAGATTCCGTAGAGGAATGGTGATGAGTGCTCTCTGGTGATTGGCTGCTCCTCGACTGTGACTTTTGCTGCATTGTTGTGGCGTCAAGTTTGAAAGAACGAGGCTGCAATCTGGAGAAGACGACGTTGGAGAGAGGTATGTGCAAGACCGTCCAGGAATGGTCAACGCCAATAGCTTCGGGAGGACGCATTGTGGCGTAATCTGTCGGTGTGGGGTCGGGGTTGAATGAATCCTCGTCAACGGTGGCATCTGTGAAGAAGGGATTCTCCTTTGGGTCGGGCCTGACTGCGGGTGACGGGGCCGGAGACTGCGACCACGGCGAAGGAGGAGTTTGCTCGTACTCCTCATACTTTGGCGTAGGCGGTCTCGGGTTACTGTCGTCATCCAGTATTGTGTCGCCGAAATGAACCTTAGTCCTGACAGAGGTGCGAGCACCGGTCGGGCCGGCAAAGATGGAGGATAGCTTGGTGGCAGAGTCCGATCGTTTATTCTTAGGCTTTCTCGGAAGCTCTTGGCCGGGGGTCCTGGGACCGGATTTGAAGGCGCCAGCCTGCCCCATCGATGAGGGGCTTAGAATTGCGGGTGCCAAGTAGGGGTAATTCCTCGTCAAGGCAACGGGACGCCCACGCTCCAGCACTCTCATGACGCCAGTATGGTCAATGAGGGGGTCGGCTTCATAATCAAGGGCCTGGAGAACAGGGAGTACTCTGCCCTGGCCGTTGTATTTGGCCGCAAAGGGAGCTTCCCAGCTGGGGATCTGCTGCTGCTGCTGCTGCTCTTGCTCTTGCTTCTGTTGCTCTTGCTTCTGTTGCTCCTCTTCAAGCGAGTTATGCTGCTCCAAGGTGCTTTTGTTGAGCTTGGTGTGGTCGTTTTCCTGTTCTGTCGCAGTCTGAATGGATGGGAAGTGAGTCTGACTTCTTGTTAAATAAGCGGGTCGACGTGGTGCTGCCATTGTTATTCCGTCTGGTGACCTCTCTTTGTTCTCTTCGAAGCTGGTGAAGGAGTGGCGGCTCGTAAAAGCAGGTCGCTTGGGGCCATCTGATGGCGTGCCAGTAGCAGGGCTGGCAGCAACATCGTCAAGGGCATCATTATCCGTGCTGTGCATAGCACTAGTCCCCCTCGCCAAGTATTCTAGGCTGAGGTCGTCCTGCTCGTGTTCATTATATGTGGCCTTTTGTCCCCATGGCACATTCTCAATGTCGGTGGTGTCGGCGGGAACTGCCAATGTCACACGCTCGGCCTTGTACACTTCTCGCATAACCTGGACGACAGTGCTCCACCAGGCATCGAGGCCCGGCTCGGCAGAAAGCATTAACGAGAGATCATAGAGGTTAGGGGTGGGAAAGTCAAAGTTATCGGGCTGCGGGGTGCCTCCCGGCTGAAAGGTCAAGACCGAAGCGGGGGTCGGCGTCTCTGAAAGGACTCTGTCGAGCACGCCGCGATGTTCAAAGGATATCGCCTGGGAGAAGCGAGGAGAGCCTGAAGCAGCCAAAGGGTGGGCGGAATGTTGAGAGGAGCTCGAGGGGCCAAGGGTTCCAGGCGGTAGAGTCATCCGAGGAAAAGGATATGAGGGAGTGCTAGCGATGGGTGCCGGGGTCATGCCTCCGCGAATCGTATTTCCAGACTCTGTCGACGTGGTGGTGAAGGCCGAAGCTGGATAGGGGGAGTTCAACACTGCATCCTCGAGAATGGGTGCCACGCGGGCCTTGTCGGGCAGGCCCAGATGCAATTCTTGAGCGGAGACGTCCCGCAGCTCCAGGTCGCGGATCAACTTTTCCCGATATTCAATGAGCTGCTGCTTGGGTCCATCAGCGGTTGGCGTCTCGCCGTCTGCGAAGCCGTTGACTACAGAGGGAGAAAGAGCAGCGGACGAAACACTGTGGCCATCGTTATCGGGATCAATGCAGACATCGACATCAACATGGTCGACATGGACATCGGTAGGGTTCTGGTCCTGGACTTGATCATTGGCACCCCGGCCATTCACGTCAGTTATACGCCGCGAGATGACGGGCCTGGAAGGTGTCGAATCCGCAGGAGGAACAAGGGAAGAGAATGGGTAGCTAGAGCGGCGTCCTGCCATTGCGCTTTTGGCATGCGCATATCGGTCTTGTGAGGTGCTGACCGTCACTTGTCCATTTCTCGCGGCGGTCGGGTCGGGAGCATCGACGGTCCAATGAGCAAAGGGTCCGGTGGGCAGCTCTAGTCGACGCGTCCAGGAGGCCGTCGAGGTGGTGGGAGACGGAGTCTCAGTCGAGGTGGTCGTGGTCGTGATTGAAGAAGAAGAAGAAGCCGGGATCGAGAGAGATGGCGAGAACAGGGCTCTCTTTTCGGCCGAGTAGCTCTGGCGTGGCATGCCTCATGCCTCTTCCCACAGAAGAGGGATGGCGGTGGATCTCTCAGGTCAGGTCGGCAAGTGGGATGCCGCATACGCAGGACAGGGCGGCAGCATCCAAAGCGCAGGAAAGGCTCAAAGATCACGGCAGCGGTAACTGGCAGAGAGTCTGGCGAGAGGGCAGCAAAGGCGGAGAGGGGGGG